>ML675639.1:3637282-3647783 GCA_007922155.1 Mesoclemmys tuberculata
TGGGAGTGAGGGGGGTGGGAGTAAGGGGGTGGATCTCAGGGGGGATGGGTTGGGGAGGTGGGAGTGAGGGGGATGTGGGGGGTGGGGAGGGGGATGGGAGTGAGGGGGGTGGGAGTAAGGGGGTGGGGGTGGATGTCGGGGGGGTGCTCCCACCCTTCCCCAGGCAGGGTCCAGGGAGCCTTGCTGGGGCCCTGCAATGGGGGAGCCAAGGCCAGGCCCCAGGCGCGGGGACCCACGGCCCTGCTGCCCCTCAGGGAGGCTGCTGGAGCAGGCTTTACGGACGCAGGCCCCAGGGTGGGGGACATCAGGGCGATGACAGCGGGGCAGACACGCAGGCCGATGTCTGCTTGTGAATTTAGTGGCCGTGTTTGCACGCGCCGGGGTGGTAACAGGACATGGAAATGAGACGGGTGTGTTTGCAACTAGAGTTCAAAACGTCTGACTCGATTGGGCACAGCCCAGTGATGGCCGGTGAGGTGGGTCCCTGGCACGAAAGCCTTTCACAAAGCAGATCAATGGCAGGTTGCCCTGCAAAGTGTTTGCTAGAATAGTGTCTGCACAGTGATCTTCCTGTAGGTGTCCCTCCACGTCTTTGGTTATGGCACACTGCTGTCCGCCTTTTGAATACTGCGTTTCCCGTCTACAGACTGAAATGCATCATCCAGCTGTTCTAGTCTGGAATTATTACACGGAGCTCACCCCTACTATCTGAGCTCTTTCCAGCCATACATTAAGCAACATACCTAACATCCATCATGTGGCTGTTTCATGGCTGCAGTATACAGCTGTGTATCCCTCTAACAGCCGTGATGTATTTCAGCTTCTGGAGAGCTCCAGATAAAACTAACGTCGCAATAAAAGCCACGATCTTTGAACGCTGCCCCAAAGACAGTAGGCGGCCCGGCTGGTCTGTGACATGGCTCTCTGCTTTCAGCTGGGAAGGTGCCGGAGCGTGAAGGAGTTTGAGAAGCTGAATCGAATTGGGGAAGGGACCTATGGCATTGTGTGTAAGTGTTGTGTCTGCTGCAGACTTCAGCAGTGGGAGCCTGTTTGTTTACAGAGGTGTGGGTGGTGACAGCAACATCTCGTGACCCCAAGACACTGGAAAATACTCAGTGGCACACGTCCCAAAGTCTCTGGGCAACCCCAGTTCAGGCTGATGCCCATCTTCCAAGATCTTGTCTGTTCCCCAGTGAGGAGCACATCAGGGGACTGGGAGTCCCTGTTAGCCCCAACAGTGTTGAGAGGTGATGGTTAATGGTTCACTTGGTGACCTGTGTCGGTGGATCAGGCATTGGCTTTGCTGCAAGGCAGTTTGACTTCCCGGTACTGACCAGGTGGCGTGTTACCGTTTCAGACCGTGCTCGAGACACCCAAACGAATGAGATTGTGGCACTGAAGAAGGTGCGGATGGACAAGGAGAAAGATGGTAAGGGGAGCTGCTCCTCCTAGGAAGCTCTGTGGTTTTAAGAGAGCCCTCCCCAGTGCTAAAAGCCTTTACTCAGAAATGTGGTTAGCCCTGCACCACCACATCAGGGCCTCAGGTCAGGCCAGGGGACTGGAGGGGGACTTCTAACGTGTGACTCACGTACCACTCTCTGCAGGAATCCCCATCAGCAGCCTGCGGGAGATCACCCTACTTCTGAAGCTTCGGCACCCCAATATTGTGGAGTTGAAGGAGGTGGTTGTGGGGAACCATCTGGAGAGGTAACAGTCCCTTAGTACTCGCTCTGCACCTGCTCTCCCTTAGGGAGGAGGTGGCAGGTCCTCTCTCTCCCACCCATGTGTCCCGGCACTCTCACTGCCCGTGCTAGGAATGGTAGTTGGGTGGGATGTCCTGGGGTGGTGGTGGACCATGCCATTGAGCTGGGGGTGGACTGCACTGAGGTGACTGACTGTGCGTGTGTCTGGCAGTATTTTCCTGGTGATGGGTTACTGCGAACAGGATCTTGCCAGCCTTCTGGAGAACATGCAGACGCCGTTTTCTGAGGCTCAGGTACGAGTGGGTTGTACCACGCCCAGCTGTGAGAGGGTGCTGCGGCTTTAGCCAAAGCGAGCAGGCTACTAGCCAATGCAGCTCAGCCTAAAGCCGGCTGCAGATTCCAGCGTGTATGGGATTGTTCCTGCCACACTGCCTCGCACCTGTCAGACCAGGGCATTAAAGCAGTTTGTATCGGTAGCGCCCAGCAGTTGGTGGAGCTGGTGGTAGGCACTGGGAGACAGGCTAGTCTAGCAATTGGCTGTCAGTCATCAGGTCACATGGACTGACTGCATCATAACTTGGCTACCCCGTCCCGTGTAGAGTGGAATAATCACCCCCCCCTTGGCCTTCTGTGCATTAAACCCTGTGAGACTTGCTGCAGTTAGAAACATCCCTTCATTAGAATGTTTTGGGTCTTGGGCTCCAAGTTGGGGTGCACAGCTTTACACTGACCTTGAGCCTCTGCACAAAATGAACCAGGGCATCAGCCATTGGCAGCTGCTGGCCACGTTGTTCAGTGCACGATTGGAAGGCCCAGAGATGCTAGGGACCTGTGCAGATACACGTTAAGTGCTCGCATGCTGTCATGCGACTCCTGTCTCCCAACACTCACAGGTGAAATGCATCATCTTACAAGTACTTAAAGGCCTTCAGTATCTTCATGAGAACTTCATCATCCATAGGTAAGAGGCAGAGTGAAAGGCACTGTGGGTAAAAGGATTGCATGGGAGAGGCACTGGGGAATGGACTAGTCATTGGGAGCAAGCTGTACCAGTTAGGCTGTTTCCTTGGCTCGTGGCAGGGCTGGGGGAGGCCCTCCTGGAGCAGCAGGTACTTTGGCCAGCATGGAATGGCCCTGGGTGAAGCACTGCCCCTAACACGACCATCAGTCACTGGCTTCTCTCTGATGGCAGGGATCTGAAGGTGTCTAACCTGCTCATGACCGACAAAGGCTGCGTGAAGATAGGTGAGCTCCCCTCACAGCTGCCTGTCACCTTTGTTAACTCAGTTCCAGCTAGAGTTCATATGTGGCTCTCTCTCCATTTTGTAATGCAGAGACCAGGGCAGGAGCTGGCTTGCTTTTTGACCTCAAATCTGCCCTCTTTTGCAGCGGATTTTGGGCTGGCTCGTGCTCACGGAGTGCCACTAAAACCAATGACCCCTAAAGTCGTCACCCTCTGGTGAGTAGGCTCTGCTTAGCACTGAGTGAGTCAGCCTGTCATGGACCTCCTCGGCGGCTGTGGGTCAATCTGGATGAATGAGACAATGGGAAGCTTCTGGGACAAATTTTGGGAGCACCACTGATTGTAACTCCTGCATGGATTCATCTCCCTGGTGATGGATTCACCTCCCTCTTGGTCCCTGAATCCTTCACATCCACCATTAGTTCAGTTCCTTGCCTCACGCAGCAATGCCCTTGGATGATCACTTCTCTGTGCAGTATGCCCCTGGCAGTGGTATTGACGTACTTTGCACTGTCCTCCATTCAGAGCCATCTGAGACATCACCCAGGCAGTGCTGAGAATGGGGAAACTGGCACCCCATGATAAACTGAACAGATCAAGGTTTTTAAATCTCTCACTGTCATGCAGTTTCTTCAGTCCCCAAATCATTTTTGTGATTCATCTGTGCTCTCTCCAGTCTTTCAACATCCTGTAAAAAAATGTGGGCGCAGGACTGGATGCAGAATTCCTGTATTGGTCCCACTGATGCTGCCCTCAGAGGTAGAATCCATTTTCTTCTCAATACTCCCTGTTTATCCAGCCAGAGATCACATTAGCCCTCTTTGCCACAGCATCCTACTGAGAGCTTGTGCTCAGTTACTTGAGGCTATCGTGAGATTGCACCGGGCTCCTTTAGTATCATGCTGCCCACACTGTAGAGCCTGACTTCCTTCTCTGACCTGTATCTATTGCTAGTTAAGCCAAGCGAGGCCTCAGAAGTGGAGTATGGCCGTTAAGTCCTCTTGTGCTGTTGTATGTCTCTGGCTGTGGAGTATCTCATGTTCTCTGTGTTAGGCCTGGCTTTGCCTGAACAGCAGCGTGGTCCTTTCTGAGTAGTCTCTTTTTTGCTTTTGTTGCACAGGTACAGGGCCCCAGAGCTGCTGCTGGGAACGACGACCCAGACCACGGGCATAGATATGTGGTAAGGGGATCTCGTATTGGAAGGTAACACCCTTGCCAGGAATTTGCAGTTATGAATTTGCAGAACTAGCTGGGGGACGACCAGGTGACCAGTTGGGGACAGGGCAACAGCTTCTGGAAGCAATGTTCACCTCTGTACAAATGTCTCATACCGAACCAGGCCAAGGTGGGTCTGCCTCAACAGGAGGGATCTGCTGCTGGGGGCAGAGGAGTCAGCGTCTGATGCAAAAGATTGGTGTACCTATTTCCCACTAAGCCAGGAAGCCCGTTTCCTCCCCAGGGCAGTCGGGTGTATCCTCGCGGAATTGCTGGCCCACAAGCCGTTACTCCCAGGCAGCTCCGAGATCCAGCAGATTGACCTGATCGTGCAGCTGCTGGGGACACCCAATGAAAACATCTGGCCGGTAAGTGATCGCTCTGCATCCCCTGCCCTGCCACTGCCTTCCCTGACCCTCGCATGTGTCTCACTCTCCCCGCAGGGCTTTTCCAAGTTGCCCCTAGTGAGCCAATACACCCTGCGGAAGCAGCCGTACAACAACCTCAAGCACAAGTTCCCATGGCTGTCGGAGGCTGGGCTTCGCCTTCTCAACTTCCTCTTCATGTACGACCCCAAAAAGAGGTAAAGAGCCATCTGCAGGCCATGGGACTGTCCTTGGGGTGAGGGGCCGGGCTCCTCAGTGTGTCAGGTGTGTTCCTGCCAGCCAGGGCTGCTCCCCTCCAGTGTAGACATCACTCTTCCAATGGCCACGCGTGGGGGATCTGTGGGCTTCCAGGAAGCACTTGGCAGCCCTAAGCTGGGGGCTGCAATCAGTTTCTCCCCTGAGGATGGGGGCAGATCAAGGCAAACCAGCAAGACCGGCTGTGCATAAGGAGCGAGGCCAGTTCCTGCTGCGCTGCCCTGCTTGGGGGCTGATCCCCATGACCCGGTTCAGCCCAAGGTCTGACACGTCCCCAGGCATCGCTGCCCCACTTTACCCTCAGGCTGTGCAGGTGTCTGCCTGCTATGGAGCAGGCTTGTACTGCGCCCAGGCCAGACGTCATTGAGCAGGGGGGCTCAGGGACTGTGTGGGACATACTGGGCGTTGCCCCTCGGGACAGGAAGGCAGCAGCGTGGCCCCAGCTTCGCTGAGCTGCTTGGGTGCAGGGAAGGTCTGACTTACGCAGGGGTTTCCTGAAGAAGCAGAGGGAGTGTTTGCGGCGGGCGATGGACTTTTCCTGTAACGTACGTTTGCCTCTTCAGGGCAACGGCGGGAGACTGCCTGGAGAGCTCCTACTTCAAAGAAAAGCCCTTGCGTAAGTGACTCCCCTGCACGGTTGGGGCCTGCGGGACTCTGAGCCTGCCTGAGACTCACGTCCTCTCCCTTTCTCCCCAGCCTGTGAACCAGAGCTGATGCCCACCTTCCCCCACCATCGCAACAAGCGAGCTGCTCCGCTCAGCACGGGGCTGGAGAGCCAGGGCAAGCGCAGTAAACCCTGAGGCTGCACCTTCTGCCAGGTCTGAACTGTCTCTTCTGTCCCCTGGAGTCAGAGCAGCAGCGACCTAGCCCTTCAGTAACAGCAGGGGGTCGGCTCCCAGCAGGGATAAGCCTCTCGGTTCAGGAAAGTGGAAAGGCTCCTTGGGAAAGTGCTTTGGAATAGCTCCTGCCCCAGCTCCGCCCATGCCCCAGGCCTGACCTGCAGCCTCCCCCACTGCCCTGCTGCTGCTCCTCACCCTGCGCTACCCGCCCTTGGGCCTCCCCTGGGTTGAGACTGTCCCTCAGTTGGCAGGGGGCTATGATGGTTGCTAGACAGAACCACAGGTGACTGGAGGCCAAAGCACTCACTGGCTGCCCCACTTTGAGCATCAGGTTAAACCACTTGCAGAAGACGAGCCTCGCTCCTGCTGGGAGTGCAGAACCGGGGCCAGGAGGGCGGCCAGAAAGCAGCCATGGTGCCCTGGCCTGTCGGAGAGTGAGTGGGAAGATAGGCCTCCCAGTCAATGTCTTGGTCTCGCCCTGGAAGGCGCCTCTCCTGCCTGTTGGCCACTCCAGTCCAGCTCCTGGGACCTTTAGTTTGTTTCTATGTTTAGACTCATGCCCGCTGCACATGGTGCCATGCACTGGGTGCTCTGCCCTGCCTCTGACGGAGCGTGCTGCCTCCGCAGTGCTCCCAGCCTGGGGCACAGCTTTGCCACCTCCAAGGCAGCATGCAGTTGGTGGGGATCCCTCGCATGGTCGTCCCACTCCCCACAGGGCTCAGGCCGTGCGGCGGACCTCACGTTCCCACCCCAGTCCCTGGAAGCTGTTCTCCCACAATGCCAGCAGCCTCCGCCAGTCTCTGCTCACCCACTCCCCCTTAGATAAATCGCCAGCCTGTGTTCTTCTATTTTAAGATTTAGCGAAAGAGAGAGATCAAGAGATCAGCCACTGCAGAGGAGGGGAAGGCACTAGGAGCTGAAGGATTTGTACCCAGCTGCTGTGGGACCCAAGGCAGACACAGCCCAAGCTCCCCTTGACCCGTCAGTGTTCCCAGACTGCCTCCTGCTGGGAGGTCCTGCGCTGGCTAGGAGAGGATGACAGTAGCCCGATCTTCCATTCAAATGCGGCTGTTCCTATCATCTTTGTACCAGAGAGCAGTCAGGGCAAATGTATCTATCCTCCTGCATCCCTCTCTGCCCACATGGTTTGCTGCTGCCAGGCAGAAGCTGCCAGGAAAGGGCAGTGTGCGAACACATTCCTAGGGACTGAAAAGAACCTCAGGCCCTGCACTATTTGCCTTGCCCCACAGGTGAACAGCAAGGGATAAGACATACAGCCCCTTTGTTCCTCCTTGTGCTTAACGTGCTCTGCCCTCAATAAAACGTCTTGCCTGGTGTCTGCTGTCATGGATATTCCTGCAAAGCTGCTCTCCTGGCCAGCTAGCTTGTTTACTCCAGGCAGCCAGGTCGTGTAAGGCGGGAATGGCTGCCCTGCATGTAGCGTGTCCCAGCCCGAGCTCTCTGGGGATGGCACCACGCTCCTGTCACCTAACACTGCACAGCAGCAGCAGTTTATTAGGGCACAAAATCACCTGCAGCAGCACCCTCATGTCCGGCCATGCCTGTGCCTGCCTTGGCATGCCCCCAAGCAGGACCCGAGCCAATCCGGCTTGTTGTGAGGAGAGCTCAAGGATTCTGGCCCATTTTCCTGTCACCCTGCACTCTCAGCACCTTTGGTAGACACAGCTTCCACTCCTCCAGTCCTTGTCTGGAGCTTATCAACAGGATCGCCCTCTCCTTGATGAAAGAGCCGCCCACGGCCCTGAGCTCAGGAAACGAGGCTGAAGCAAGAACCACTTCCCCCCCCCCCCCGGGAGCCACCGCTAAGGGGCAAGTGGGATGAGTGGGACATGGGAAGGGCTCCTGCTGCTCCTGCTCCCACACCCTGCCCGGGAGCCAGAAACCAGGCGAGCAAGAAAAGCCCTTTATTGGGTAAGTCGGGCGTTGCCAGACAAGGTTTCTGTGTTTGGGGTACAGCAGAAAGGGGAGGGTTACCAGCAAGAGCTGAGATGGCAGGGGCAGTCCCCATGCCGGGAGCTGGGGCCTGGCTAGCGGAGGAGCAGATGGGGGTCACCGCGGTTCAGCGCCCTGAAGGCCGTTAGCCCGGCCCAGAGCAGCTGAGGCAGGGCGCGGGAGGCAGGGGCAGGGGCACACGGTAAACGCGCCCGTCCCGTCCGAGCCGCAGGGGACTACCTCCAGGCACGGCTCCCGCGGGGCACGCTGGGCCTGGCCAGAGCCCGGCAGCGGAGGGGACCAGCATGAGCCGGGCGCCGCCCCCGCCTCATCTCCCCGCCCCTGCCCTGGGCTGGGCGGCTGTCCTGGGGCAGAGCCGCCGCCCGGAGCGGCGCCCGGCTGCAGGCGGGGCCACGTCCCTCCTCGCTCCCCGCCTGCGAGCCAGGCTGCCCAGGAGCCCCGAGCGCCGCCCGCGGCGCCCTCCGCGCCTCCCCCGCCCGACATCGGCTGGCGGCGCCCCGCCCACTAGGGATTCGCCCTCCCCCTGCCGCGTGGGGTCGATCCCCGGGCCGGGCCCCCCGTGGGTGTGACACTGCGGAGCCCGGGCCCGGCCTGGCCAGAGCCCGCCCCCCCGGGGGCCCCGTCCCGGGCCACCCCCCACAGGGAGCCCCACGTGGGTCACCCCCACAGCACCCGGGACCCCCAGCCTGGATCACCCCCCTGCAGCACCCGGGCCGGGCCCCCATGTCACCCCCCAGCCAGGGGCTTCCCCCGCCCCGTCCAGGGCGGCCACCTGCCCTGGCTGTCGGGGCAGTCCCGATATTCGGGGCTTTGCCCGCTTGCTGCCCGGTCCCCCTGCCCCAGCCCGCCCAGAGCTCGGCAGGCCCCGGTGGGCGGGCAAGGAGCCACTGCCCACCCCAGGGGAGCCCAGCAGGCGAGGGGCTCCCCCGTCCCTTCCTTGGCCTCCCTGCAGGGCCCAGTAGCTGGCTCCACGGACTGGACGTCCCCCCCCCAGCCCTCCGTGCAGTGGGGTGGGCGCAGCGGGGGCGTAAGTGCGCCCAACACGGGGGACACCCAAGCCCACTGCAGCCCCTCCCCACCCAGCTTGGCCGGAGTCCCAGCTCAAGACCCTCAGCCTGCAGTGGTGACGCCATGGGCCCGAAAGGGGGATGCTCCTGGTGCCAGCCCTAGCTGGTGCCAGCCCTAGCTGGTGCCATGCAGCTGGAAGGAGCGCCTAGGCGCGGAGCTGGGAACACGGCGGCACGGTCTGCCCTGGCTTTGCCCACCAAGCGGTTCCCCCAGGCAAGGGATGCAGCCTGTGGGTATCCAGCGGAGCTGGCTGCAGCTTCCTTGTCTTCCTACGAGCCCCGCCGGTTAGGCCAGCCGGCCCATGCTGGCACAGCTGCTGGGCGTGGGGGGGACGTTAGGTTGGCCTGGCTCCAGGAATCTCACCCACGCTGGAGGAGATGATGCAGGAAGATAATCAGGCCTGGCAGCGCTGACCTCGCAGAAAGACAGACGCCCTTTGCGCCCCAACACACCGACTGCTGGGCCTGTTTCGGGGTGTTGTCTGTGTCACACAGCTCTGGGTCAGGAGCGGGTCACGCAGCCTGGCCCCCAGCGCGCACTGCAGCATGGGCAGACGGGCACCAGAGCCCCACAAGGGAGCAGAGGTGGGACATGCCCATGGCAGCGATCAAGCGAGGCCGCTCCAGACGCGGGAGCAGCAGAGGAGAAGCTCACACAGGGCCCGTGGCAAGGCGGTGCCAGGCCAGCGAGGAGGCCAGGGGTGGATGGCGCTGGAAGAGGAGCGGAGAGGTTGGCGAGGCCGTCTTGAGGTGGCTCCAGAAGCCCCCCAGGCAGGGAGCCCATGGCAGTGAGCACAGGGCTATGTGGCGGGGCGTAGGCAGCGGGCGGGGTGTGCGGCCCATCACGGAGCTCGGGGAGCTGGTGACCAGACGCAAAGGACTCGACCCCACTGCGGGCTGCAGGACGTGGCTGGCCCGTGGGGGGCGAGTGCAGCGCATGCTGCTGGGCAGCGGAGGAGGCGGAGGCCGGCTTGTGACGGCTCCTCTTGCTGAAGAGAGGCAGTGGAGAGGAGGGACGTGGTGGGGAGCCAGGCGCCTGTGGCGTTAGACGCAGAGGGGCCCAGGGGGAGCCAGTCGAGTGTGGCATGGAGCAGCAGCCTGCCAGAGGGGGTCGCGCCGAGTGCCTGTGGAGAGTAGGTCGGCAAGAGGCAGACAGGGCTGTGGCCTGAACAGAGCCGCAGGCAAAGGGGTCAGCAGGGCAACCCCCGGCTAGCACACGCAGGCGCTGTTCCCGGGCCTGGCTGTGCAGCCATGGGGGCACCCAGGAGGACGGGGCGGCCCAGTGCCAGAGGCTGCCCAGTGCCAGAGGCTGCCCTGCCAAGGGAGCGAAGGGCAGAGGAGCACAGCCCAGAAGAGGAGGCGTCAGCCGTGCAGCTGCACGAGGGGCCTGCGCTCAGAGGCGTGACTCCCTGGGGTGCGCCGAGAGGGGGAGAGGGAGACAGGCAGAGCCCGGGGGCAGGGGAGGGGCAGGGCAGAGCTGCAGAGAGCAGGAGGAAGCTGTGTGGGAGGGGGTGCGGGGCGCCTGCAGCCACATGCTGCCCTTGCTCTGGGCACTGCCACGCCAAGGAACCCCCAGAGCCAAGGGGGTGCTGAGGAAGGGGCAGTGAGGGCCTGGCTGACCTCGCTAGCTCCGCTTCTCAGCTAAACGACTGGCAGCGCCCCAGAGAGGGCTGGCAGTGCCCGGGCAGAGTGGAGCTGAGCAGGGAGGGACGTCCTGCCCGTGGGACCGGGCAGGTCCCTGAGTGTGGGGGGGAGCCCCGTCCGAGAGGCTCCTGGATAGACTCATAGACTCATAGGTCAGAAGGGACCAATATGATCA
>ML675639.1:3648183-3658894 GCA_007922155.1 Mesoclemmys tuberculata
AGACTTATCTGCCGATAATCCAAAATCAATTGCTCAAATTAAACTGGAGCAGCCGTGGTGCTCAGCCCTGCACCGAGCTCCAGGGCATCACAACAGGCCCTGTCTCAGGGAGCAGCAGTGAGCCAGGAGGCGGGGGGCTAAGTGGGTGGTGGGTGTGGCTGTGGGAGTTGGGGGTGGAGCTAGGTCTGTACCTTCCCTATTTATTTCCCTGCCTGGGAGTGGCAGCCACAGCACAGCCTGGCTTGTGGCTTGCCCAGGTGGCTCTGCTGTCAGCCTGGGCTTCAGCTCGCCCAGGATGGCTGCCTCGGACAGAGTGGTCGTGGTGCTCGGCGGGGCTGGCACGGTGGGGTCCGGGATAGCGAAGTCCCTGCTGGAGAGAGGTAAGGGCGGCCAGCCGGCCATCTCAGCCCCTGGGGGCTTGGGGAGTTTGCCAGAGAGAACGATGCAGGGGGAGTGGGTTGCTTTGCTTGCTACCCACAGCCCCCATAGGGTCTAGGCTGCGAGGCTGGGAGCCTCCTCTCTGGAGGGAGGCCCCAAGGCACCTCAGCCCTGGAGCACCCATGGGGCTACATTTCCTGCGGCCAGGACACCCACTGGTGGGAGCTGAGACCCCCTCCTTCCCGGTGAGACCAGAGACCCAGCCCCTGCCAACTCCTTCCTTGCTCCTGGATTATTTCAGACACTTCATTCCAGGTCAAGAAAATGAAAAAGCTGCTGTGTCCTAGCCCTGCAGCTGGCCGACTCCGGGCCGTTTCTGCAAATAAAACTAACCGTGGGCTGGAAGGGTGCTGTCGTCCTGGGGCAATGGGCACAGGCCGGCTGGGGCGTGCACTGCTCCCAGCTCAGACAAGGCCATTCAGGAGGGGTGGAGTGCCCATGTCTCCCTAGGGCAGAGCCTAGATGCATCAGGCTTGGTCCCTTTCTGAGCCATCTGTGCAAATTCTTCCAGTGATGGCACCATGCGAGGTGGGCTGCCTGCCCTCCGCGCTCCTGTGCCCCCATCCCCCGCTGACTCTCCCTGGCTGGAGCCTGTCTGTGCCTGGTGTCAATGTGCCCGAGGCAGCTGCAGAGTCGAGGCCGCCGAGCTGCAAGGCTCCATCGCAGTCGCCTCTTGGGGCTGGCGGGTTGTTCCCACCATTTCTACTGCAGCTCGCCCTCACCCCAGCTCCCCTAATATCCTGCTACCTGGAGGAGGCTCAGTATGTAACGCTCCTCCCCCTCCCCCCATGGGAAACAGAGACTCCAGGTAGGGACGAGGCCTGCCCAAGATGACCCAGAGAGCCCGTGGCAGAGTGAGGAACGGAGGCCAGCGTCCTGGCCCCTACGCTGTAGCCCCTGCCTCCCTGGCACGGTGCTGTCTCGTCCCTGGTGACTCCCGTCCCTGGTGACTCCCTCGCTCACCAGCAGAAGCTGCTCTCTCCATGCGGGTCTGCTCCAGGGCACGCCCCGTGGGGACAATGATGCTGGTGTCCAGGGAGGAGGGGCAGGGGCTCTGTCTGGTGGGAACCAAAGGGCTGTGCTCCTGAGCCAGCCAACCATGCTTCATGCCTGCGTCTCCCCGCCACGCTCTCTTGGCTGCAGGTTTCCAAGTTGCTGTCATCTCCCGCGATGGAAACAGGCTGGAGAGACTGAAAAGCTTTGTGCCGGCACCGACCCGGGCCCGTCTGCACACACTCATCGGGGACGTGGGTAAGGGCTGGGCAGGCAGAACTCCCCGGGACGCTGGCAGGGGGCTGGTAACAGCAATGCCAGGGGAGACACGTTAGTATTTGGCTGCCACTCTAGGGAGCCCCCCCTGGAGGAGAGGACAGGCACTCGAGAGAGGAGAGTTGTGGGGTCCAGAAATCTACCCCCACGGCCTGGCTGGGCTGTGTTTGTGCAGTGTCTAGCACATGGCTCCTGGCCTGCAACCCTGACGAGTCCACGAGGGTAAAGCGGGACTGCTCCTGGTTTTGAAGAGGGCAGTGAGCATTCGTTCCCCACGAGGGGGAAGGGAGGAGCAGAACCAGTGGGGGAAGAGGTGGGCTGCCTGCTTGGGGCACATTGCAGCGAGGGTCCCGTTCCCACGGGCCAGGGCGGCCAGAGCGTGGCCCGCATAACAAGTGCTGCTGCTCTCTGTAATCCAGGGGTGTATGCTGTAGGAACGACAGGTCCTAGTGTGTGGGGCTCGTAATTCAAGGGAGCTGGCCCCTATTGCTCCATGTTGCTGCAGCCAGCTCCTGGTCAGAGCGCCGGGTGCATAATCAAGAGAGATGCAATGGGCCAAGACCCCTGCGGGCGAGGAGCCCTCTGCAGTGAGGGCTGGGCTGGATTCTGTTTGCCCCTTGCAGTCGCAGGGCTGGGCATGGGGCCAGGGTGTCTCACTCGCCGCTGAAATCCTTCCAGGGTCCGAGGAGGGGGCGGAGGCAGCCAAGGGAGCCCTGCTGAAGAGCGTTGGGAAGGTCACGGACGTGGTGTCAGCTCTGGGCTTCAGCTGGTGGCAGGGAGGCCCCCCCCACACGCAGACGCTGCAGGAGCTCCAGCAGGTGTGTGGGCAGGCGATGGGGAGGTGGAGGGAGCGAGGTGTGTGGGGAGGAGCCGGCAGGGAGGTGGAGGGAGCGAGGCCGTGATCCAGACTCCACCGTGCCCTGGTAAAACTGCAGCCAGGCAGTGCCACCCTGGCGTCAGGACAGTGGCTGTGGAGACGAGACTCACCGCAGTGGGAGGGAACGGCTCCCGCCCCCAGCCGAGTCCCAGGACGGTGCTGGGGACAAAAGCTGCGTCCCTGCTGCTTAGCCGGGTCGGTTTAGCAGGGCAGGCGCTGCACTGTCTCCAAGAGGTGGCCCTCTCTCGGGGGTCGCAGCCAGTCCTGTTGGCGCACGGCCTGGTCCAGGGATGCAGACAGCAGCAGCCTACACCTGAGGGATGAGAGGGGTGGGGTGGGACACAGCTGCAAGCGTGTTTGAAACACATCCCTCCCTGCCCAGGTCCTCGAAACACTGCTGCTGAGCACTTTCACAGCCTGGAAGGCCTTCTTCCCCCTCGTCCAGGAGAATCCCAGCGGCTCGTACACCTTCATCACAGGTGAGGGGAGACGGGCCCCAGCAGCCACCTGCGTGAACGGTGCGGTGGGCCCCCGCTCGCCACCTGCGCCCGCAGGGGCTGCCCTGCATCCAGCTGTGGGGTGCCGGGCTGAGCCAGGGCCACAGGACTCCTCAGCCCCTTGCTTGTGTAGAGCCCCTGGGCGCTGATAAGGGGCCTGGCTCTGTTTCAGGAGGGGCTGGTGAGCGACTCCTCATGCCAGGCACAGGGTTCCTGACGCTGGGGGCCGCGGGGGCTCTGGCCTTCTGCCAGGTGGTCCGGGAGGAGTACCCAGACGTGCCCTGCAAGCTGAATGAGGTCAGTGCACCCACGGCCAGGCATGGTCGGGTGGGGGGGAGGGGTAGGGTGAGGAGGGGCTGTCACAGCCCGATTGTGGACCTGGAGGGGAAAGGAACAGAGCCCAAAGAGGCCCGTCTCCCACACCGACCTGGCGCTGGCCCCTGCTGAGCTGGGCTACAAGGAGGTTGGGCTCTCACGTAGGTCAGCAAAAGGCCCCCACGCCCTCCATGTGTCTGGCCAGCCCCTGGCTCGGGGGACCAGCTGATTGGAGTGACACGGGGCCCCTTGCAGCTGGGGCTGGTTTGCGGGTTATTGCGGGCAATGGACTCTGCTTTCCTGTGGGCGAGGGCCCTTTCACCTGGCCAGCAGGTGTTGGGCACCCGCCCAGTAACCCCCTCTGCTGGCCCCCGCAGGTGAAGATTAACATGGGAGTGGCAACCCCCGAGCGCTTGGGCCCCGGCTTTGTGAGTCACCTGCAGGTGGGCGAGGCGGTGGCCTCGCTGGTCGAGAAGAGGCGCGTCTCCCACGCAGTGCTGTGTGCCAGCTCACCCGCTGACCTGCAGACCCTCGCCCTGGAGGGCAAGATCTGAGGCTCCTCTGACCACTCGGCCACATCCTTTGCAAAGCCCTCCGTCACTGCGTCTGCTCTCAGCCCCCTGGTAGGGGTCTCCTGGGTACGTCTGCACTGGGCTCGTCCCCTGCAGGGATGGGTGGGCTCAGCTGGGATTTGATGCTGATCAGCAGCTGGCGTGCCAGCCCCGGGCACCAACAGCACTGCTTGGCTCTGTGATCCGCGAGAGGCAGTGATGGCGTGGGCAGCCGATGGCAGGACAGTGCCGTCTTGCCCGCTGGGCACCGAGTGGCCCAATGGCTGTGGCTGGCACCTCTCTCCCTCCGAAGCCTTGGCAGGAATCAAGGCGGGGCACAGAAATGACTGTTGCAGCAGGCAGTTCTGGGAGGAGGAGCTGGGGCCCCATGGAGGTTAAAGACAGCCCCCAGCTCGCTGGGGGGGTCCCCCAAGGGGTAATCCCCACACTTCAGCTTTCCCAGCTGGTTGCCTGCTCTGGTGATCCACAGCCATCTGGGCAGGTCCATCTACCCAGGCCACGTACTGCCCTACCATCCCTTCATCTCTCCAAGGCTGCAATTCGTCCAGCCTCATGTGTCCTTTCCAGGGGCCGGGGCCCAGAATCAGCATCCCCTCTGGAGCAGGGTTTCTGTAGGAGCTGTGGGACGTGCAGGCCCTCCCAGCCCTGCTGTCAGAGCCTCCTCCCGTCAAAGCTCATAAAAGTCACATGCTTCAATGGGCACCATGCCCTCTGCTCCAGCCTCGGGGCTGGGCCTAGTGTCTGCCCCCTTCTCTGCTTGCTCTCCCCAGGCTCTGCTGCCGCCAGCTGCTTCTCCGCGTTAGGTGGGTTTGCATGTTTTAATAAACGTTAGTTGCACGAACTCGCTCTCCGGCGTCATGGTGTCGGCAGGGATCTGCTGCTGTGGAGAAGCCTGTGCCAGGGCTAGCCCCAGGATGCAGCGAGGGCGTGAGGGGCACCAGCTGGGGGCCCAGGCCAGCAGCGAGGAAGAGCCGTGCTGGGGCCTGGGCTAGCAGGAATGGGGGAGCCTCCGTGTCTCTATTAAACAGTGGGAGGAAGCCACAGCAGCTGCGGTCCTTGCTCACCCTTTGCTAGTGCTTTGCACACTGCCAGCTCGCTCGAACCCAGAACCTCAGCACAAGCCCCTTTTGCCCCACGGAGCAAGGCCTGCACCGGGAAGGGCTGCCTGGGCTGGAAAGCATTTCATTACTAGCCTGCTGCTGGCTCCCAGCCACAGGCCCTGCTGCTTGGAGAAAGCCGGCCGCTCCCAGGCCCAGCTGGCAGTGCCGTGGACGAGGTGGTGCTGGCGAGTCAGCCCCGCTAACAGCTCCTTGCCAGCCCAAGCAGCAGCTGGGCTCCAGCAGGTTGGTTTACTCCTGGTCCGCTCAAGCCTGGGACCGGCCTGTGCACAGAACATGAAGGGAAGGCCGGGACGGCCCCTTCCTGCTGCATGGCCCACAGGCAGGGCACAGGGAGGGGTGGGCCCCTGTTCCTGCACCTCCACGGTGGTGTGCCTGATGCGGGCTGGTGTGGTTACCAGGGCACTGAGCGCTCCTTCGCGGCCTGCCCCACTCCAGGGCCGCTGGCCAGGAGCTGGGACAATGGGCAGCGGTGCTGTCATGCCTGCCCGGGCACATCAGCATCAGCCTCCAGCAGTCTCTCTGCTGCCCTGTGCTCAGCTCCCTCGCAGGCGGGCTCCCAGCCCCACGGCGGCTCCTGCTCCCCCTCCATAGCAACCTGCTGGCCCAGTCAGGCTGCAACCCATCTCCAACCCCAGCCGGCCAATGCTGGATGCCCCAGGGGAAGGAGAGTGATGCCCAGAACGCACCCCTTCCAGCAGGGCTATACCAAACTGGCCAGATTTCTCCTTCCCGAGTCCAGCTGGCCACCAGCTTCTTCCACCAGGAGCAAGCCCCTGGCTCAGGCTAGCCTCACTTACCTCACCACCGGTGCCAAGGTGTTCCCATCAACGTCTAACCCTGGCTTTGACTCTTGCTAAGCTACCTGCCTCAACAATATCCTGCGCTGGTGAGTTCCACAGGTCACATGGAAAAGGATTTCCTTGTATCCTGTGGTGCCAATGCATGTCCCTGATTGCCCCAGAGTCCCCATGCTACAGCAAAGCAACCAAGGGCCCAGCTGGCTGGCTCTTCACTGGCCAGACCCCATGCCTATGGCCTCCTCTGCCAGGCACCGCCTGCTACCATGCCTTTGTGCAGCTGTCTCCATGTTAATTTCTAGCTTCCTCCTAACACAGACAGATTGCTCGGCCAACCAGCAGGCTCCAACACTCACTACCAGACATCAGCAGCAGCTTTGCCTCCCTACACACACCCTGGGAGCAGCTGATCCTGTCTAGAGACAGCAGCCCCGCCACGTTTTCAGCTCTGTCCTCATGTCCATCAGGGCAGCACCGCTGCCACGACCTGGCCAGCGAGCATGCCCTGCTCCCCTGGGCCTGTACAGCTGCAGGCATCTCCTCATCATAGAATATTAGGGCTGGAAGGGACCTCAGGAGGTTTCTAGTCCAAACCCTGCTCACAGCAGGACTAACCTCAGCTAAATTCCTCCTCCCAGGGCAGCTGCTAAAGGAAACAGTGCCTGACGGACTGCACCCGAGCCTGCCACCTTCTCCAGCTACAGGGCAACCCCACCTTCCTCAACTGCCCTGCCAACACCACAAGTGTGAGCTAAAGAGGGAGGGGACTTCGGCTTCCAAGGCCCACTCCATCCTTTGCTCAGCCAGGGCAGCCCCTGGGGTCAGTCAGGATAGACTGGGGTTCCTCGCTCCTTCCTTATGTCCATGTTCATGCACCAGAACTCAGCCCAGGGACACCCCACAGCAGCCACGTTTATTACGCTACAATCCCCCCACCGCAGGAAATGCCAGCATAAAACAAAGCAGGCTTTAAAGAGAAAGGGGGACAGAAAACACCTCCCCGCAGGCACAGCGGAGCACAGAACCTGCCCCGTTTGGCCTTCGATGGCTAGCAGCTGGGGGGCTTCTAAACAGAGGAAATTTCTTTTGTGGGCAGTCCCATGAACACACTGGGTTGAGGTTTCTATTGCATCGGGACAGGGCGACGGGCAGCTCACATTGCTCCCTGCCCTCCCACCCGGGGAAGCCGTCAGACCACAAAGATCAGCCCACGGGAGACAGGCCAAGCCCCTTGCTACACTAGGTTCATCTGATCCAGAGGCCGCCTACTGCTGTAAGTCAGACATTGTATTAAGATCATGTCTCATGACCAAGAGATGTGTGGGATGGAAACCAGTGAGTCAAAACTGGCGTGTAAGGAAGCAGGCCGAACGGGTGGCCAAATAACGAGGGCAGGGGATATTCGGGCCATCACGCCCTTGCAGGGTCCTTAAAGGCTTTGGGGAGAAAAATTACCTTGTGGAGTAAGCGTCACCATCCTGGCTGCGAGCCCCACCATCTCCTCGGACCCCAGCCCATCTTTGTCCTAATCCTCCCAGACCGGGCCAGAGCGAGGGACCCAGCTGCCATCACCACCTGGGATGGAAGACTTCATCGCCCACCCTCCATCCCCGGGTCCTTTTGCTTCCCCACCTTACTTCTCCTTCCTCTTCTGTCTAGCAAGTCTGGCTCAGCTGGCTGAGGCTGCATATGCTGCAACACCGCTGTGAGCAGGGGCAGCTAAAAGCAGTGCCCGAAGAGCCCAATGCTGGAATGAGTTTGCCAGGTCTTGCAGTGGCTGATCAGAGCATGTGCCAGCGTTTCGCCCCCAGTGAGGTAGTAGAAGTCAACACCAGAGACAGAAGCTGTTTTCTCTTTGCTGTTCTTTTCTCTCTCCTTCCATGTGTTCATCTGGCCTTGTCTCCTTCGGAACCAGAATCAGACTTCATCAACATCAGCAGTGCCAGCGCCATCCAGCTCAGCTCAGCTAGCTTCTCCACTCCTCAAAGGGACAGTTCTGACCAGCCGCGAACCCGGCCGACTGGGGTTTCCATCCGAGAACGCTCGCTAGCTAAAGGCAAAGCAAACCGGGAGCGCTGTTAGCACAAACACTTTATTCAACACGTTCCATTGCCAAGGCTTTCACAGCGTTTCCTGCTTTTTTCTCTATCGTTCGTAGAAGGTTGGAAGGGTTTTCAGCGGTGTTTGCCATGGTGCGAAGCAGGCTGAGGTCCTTGTACACCAAATCCCAGACCTTGTTTGACACTGTTCGGTGCTGGACAGTGACCGTCTTGTTCACACCCTTGACTGTGTCCCGACAGTCCATCCAAATTAATACAACCCCCTCGCCTCCTCCCCCAGCACCGATGCCCACCCCCTCATGGGAAGATCATAGCACTCACAGCCCACACCACAGAAACCAGCCACGCCCAAGGCAGCGCTCACTGCCCCACCTCCAACCCTCCCTGAGTCACAAAGGAGCAGAGATGGAAGGACAGTCTGACACGGCTCCTGGGAGGACACACTGGGTTGTCCACCCACCTCACAGGAGGACAGCCAGCCAGCACCTCCTCACTCACAGACAACGTGGCTGGTTCATCTGCCCTCTCTAAGGAGGATGTCAAGTAACTCCAGCAGATCCAGTAGTTTTTCACCTCTGGGGATTTTGCCCAGTGGTCAGTAGCATTTAAAGCTCCAGTCAAAAAAAGCCCAATACCTGAGGCATGGGAAATGACTGCCCTGCAGCCCTCGCTTCCAGGGGCACAGCTCTCCCCTTCGCCCCCAGCCCGGGGTGTAGCTCTGCTTGCCACATCCCTGCCCCGCAAACGGCTGACTGTGCAAAAGTCACACGTGTTTCTGCCAAAATCTCTTCCACAGACCGGAGCATGCAATCCCCTTTCCAGGCCCCCCTCACACAGACATACAGCAGTTTGCCTTCGCTATGGGGCTCAGGCCCACTAGCCTCTGTCTCCGTCGCCAGGGGTTTGGCGTCAGGGCCTCACGCGGCTGAAACAGCCCAAGCTACAGCAGGCGTGGAGCAGCTGGCTCCAGGCAGTGCCCAGAGACCCTGTAGTGGCCACACAGGGCAGGAGAGGAGTCCCAGAGCTGGGGCCTGCTCCAGCCCTGCCCTCACCAACGCTCGCCCTGGCCAGCTGGCTGCAGGAGGCTACAAAATGGGACCGGCCTGGTGGCCCTGCTGGAGACATTGTGCTCAGTTCAAAGCCCTCCCTAGATTCAGCAATGGCAGCTGTCCAGACAGCCCTCCAGGGCCAGCCGTTGCTCCCAGTTAGAGGATGGGACCCTGCGGCGGAGGCAGTGCCCCACGGCAGGCGGGAGGAAGCCCCACACAAAAGCAGCACAGACGGACTCCTAAAAGCCATCAATACAGGCACAAGAAGCAAATCCCACCAGCAGCCCATAGGCTGTTCTCCTCTCACTCCGTAGTGGTTAGAGTTTGTAATAAAAGGTGCGGAGCAGCAACCCGGCATCACCGTTGTCCCCCCCCGACTCCAAATCATTGCACAGAACCAGCCCTTCACAACGGGCGAGCCGAGGGGCCAGGGAGGGGAACATCTGGTTCTCTCTCTTCAAGTCAGGGGCCCCTTAGCCCCATGTAGTTTCTCAGGCAGACATGTCCGTTGCATCTCCCAGCAGAGGAGGGGTTCGCGTGATCAGGGCGGGGCCCGTCTGCTCTGCAGGCGGATGCGAGGCCCCGTTACTTCACCGTGGCTGCTCCATGCAGGGACTCCACATAGGACAGTGCGCTCTGCAGGGACGTCAGGCAGTACCCTTCCTCTCCAATCAGGTACCTGGCACGGAAACGAGAGAGATCAGGGGACTCTGAAAGCCACAAGAAGGGATTTCAATCAGCCACAATAGCCAGGCACTGCCACCTCCCCCCGCAACTCCTAGCGCGACACCGCCTGCCTGGTCTCCTGCTAGTTCTGAGCGCCTCCCCAGCACACAGTCCCCACCTTTGCCAGGCCCCGGCGGCGCTCGCCCCGCCCCACAGACTGGCACAGAGGCAGCAACCTGCCTGGGGCACAGCAGAGTTGGAGCTCAGCCCTTCCTGCTCTGTCCCAGGTGGCTGTGCCACGCCCCCTGGCAGTGAGAAACAAATTCAAAATGGGATTTTTTGTACTGAAATTCAATACAGGTTTATTTTTTTTAAATAAATCTATTTAAAATTAAATTTGAAATTGACAACCTATCTTAAGGCCTAACCTTATTCTAGTTGATTAAAATCGTGTAATGTAAAATGCAAGCAGCAGCAGTGCATGTTTGCTGCCACGTTTGAAAGAAAATCAAGTCACTGAACTGGAGGAAGTCCTGCTTAAGCGCCTGGAACCTGAGTTTGCTGCAGTTTTTGATGGCAGCAGACTCTTGTGCAGGGCAGAGAATATTTTCTTCACCTGGTTCAGTTCAGTGACTAGTTCATTCAAAGTTAAAAAACCAACTAGGATTGAGAAGTAGGAAAGCTGGTTTCCCCCCTTCTGCTCTCTGAACAAAAACGACACGAGAGGTGGGATCTATTTCTAACCTGACAGGCACAGTGACCAGAAACAATCACGTCAGTTTACAAGCTGCAGACAATACTTCCTTCATGTAATAAATCAGCTAGTTTGAAATGCAAAGAAGTGTTCTGATCAACTTTTTAAATAATTCTTCTTGTGTATCCAGATCTGTTATGGCCGTTTTATTTAATGAAAAAAATTAAAAGGCTTGTTTTGTGCATTTTTAAATTGAATTTGAATTTCTATCCAAAACGAGCTTGACACAAAAATCACAAGTAAAGTATTTGTAACCCGTCCGTGCCCAGGGTAGCCCACTGATAATGCCAGGGTCA
>ML675639.1:3658904-3678092 GCA_007922155.1 Mesoclemmys tuberculata
GTTACATAACACCAATGCCCCCCCCTCCTAATGCAGCCCGCGTGACAGTATTAATCATCTGGTAAATCAGAAATGCAACATTCCCCATTTTTTAACATAATGAAAAAAATAAAAATCTTGCTAAAGGCAAGTTAAGCTATATAAGGGCTTAAATAAATGTTTATAGATACAGTGTATCCTCCTGGTTAGCATAAAGCAGCACCAAATTTACTGGAAAGGCTACATTTAAGTGCAAATCAGCATGTTTTAATGGCTACCGACCAATGAGAATCAACCTTTCTTTAGGAAAATAAAGGAAAAGTACAGATGCAAAACAGGATTAAAATTAGTGAGTTCAATCAGAATTTCCTGTTTCCAGATTTAAATTGATTAAAAATGGGTGATTTAAATCAATTCTCCCCGCTAGTCGCATGCTCCCCCCAGGAGGGCCAGTCCTCTTCCCAGCCCACAGGAGGTCAGAGGGTTTCAGAAGCATGGGAACCCTGACTCAGATGGCGTAGGGGCGCACGTGGCTGGAATACTCCCATGAAACCATCCTCAGCTACCTCTGGGTGCAGACCTCACAGCTCCTTCTGAGCTGAGCTCATGGGAGGCGCCTGGGCTCTTTGACCCACAAAGTACCCCTTCGACTGCCAGGACTGCCTTTCCCAAAGCCCCGGCACACCACGAGCCCAGCAGCCCATGCTGAAGGCCGGGGGGCACCGGTGGGAGTGCTAGTGGAACGAGAGACCCTCCGTTCTGCAGCCCATTTAATTGCCAGGCCCCAACCCGTGGAGCTGGTTTCAGTCTCTTCACATCTGACCGGCGCTAGCCTGACCATACGCAGGCTTAGCAGGAACAGGCGAGAGCTGCTGCGGCTCGGCAGCCTGGCTGGCCCCGACTGCGCGGAGCCAACGCCTGCTGGGCGGCTGCCTGGCTGGTCGCTCCCTGGGCAGCAGGGCGTGTGAAGGGGCAAGGACAACACGCTGCTCACAGCAATTCCCTGCTCTGCTTTCCCAGGGCCACGAGCAGTGCCAGCCCCTCCCTCCCTCAACCACTGAGCCAGGGAAAACGCTGCTGACGTCTGGGGTCCCTGGCCCAAGGAGTCAGATTTTCCCAGGCACTCCCCGCCAAAGACACTGCACAACTGGGCGCAAGGCAGCTACCTCAGCCCAGGGCCCACAGGGTCCCAGGCCTCTCTGGGAACCACCAGCCCCACTCACGCAGGATCCCGCCCCGGCGCTGGACATGCTGCCCTCCGCACATCTGGGGGACCAGGGCCCGTAGGGGGCCTACATCCCCTCCCAGAGGGGGTCCTGGTTTGGAGTTCGGGACTGGCTGCCTAAAGGAAGTGGGGAGCAGCCACCCTGGGCCGGGTCAGCCCAGCTCCCCTCCACCGCCCACTCCAGGGGTGCAGGAAGCTTTGCTCCATTCCGAAGCCTCTGCTAATGCTGGTCTCAGCGAGCGCCCGGAGCGACAGCTCCATGGCCTGGCCTCAGACAGCGGCTCGGCCTGGCCCCAGTGCTGCCCCAAGCAGGGTGAGGGGACAGTGAGGTTAGTTGGACCCGACGCCAACACGAGGAGGCACAAGGGTGGTAGGGCTCGACCCTGACTTGCCAGGTGCAGGGGCCCCCCCTGAGCAGCACAAGGGGGACGGGCAGGACAGGACACATAGGCTACCTCCGGAGGGCGCTCTCCTGGATCGCAGCATGCAGGCAGCAGGGCTGCCAGCCTCCGCACAGATGTGGCCACACAGAGGAGAGGGGCTGAAGATCTGATCTGCAGACAGGCGGGGATGGGGTTTTGCGAGGGCGCTCCCTCTGCATCCCACCGCCCCGTCGATGCAGCACAGGGCGTATCTTGTCGGCCTGGGAAAGCAGAGGGCCAGGAAGCCAGGAGGCCAAGCCGCAGCCAGCCAGCTTGAGGGCTCACGCTGCATGGGGCCTGGCTGCCTCCTCGGCTGAAGTTCCCTCTCAAATAAATTCCCGTCTCCTTCCACACAGCTGCCCGGGGCTCTCCTCAGCAGCCTGTCCTGTTCGATTAGAGTTCAGCCAGCCCCTCGCCCAGACACTCACATGCCTCCCGCAGGCTCCTCACATACCAGGCGCAGAGCAGAGCTGACAGCCGAGTGCTGGCTCAGGGAGAATCCCTGCAGCAAGGAGCGAGCGGGCAGGCAGCGGGCTGGCACGCACAGAACTTGTTATGTTTTTGCCTCCAGAGCGTGCTTCCTTTGCCACAAGCATTGAAAGGGTTACTGCTCCACTCCTGGAGCATGGCCCCCAGCAGTTCCCCAAAGCACTAAGTGCGGCTGGAAGGCGGCAGGGAGCCAGCGAGGCTCCCACCGGGGCTCGGAGATGCCCCTCTCCAGAAATGCAGAGTGGGTTTTATTTGGTCCCAAGAAGATGATGCACACAGCCACCAGCGCCAAGGGAGCCGGAGCCACAGGAGTAATTACCATCCATCCCCCCTTCCCGTTCCTACCCTTCGTGGATAAACTCCTCCAGCGCCGCACACTCTGCCACCAGCTGCGGGAGATCGCTCTTCAGCACCACGTAGGCCAGGATGGGTAGGAGGTCGTCGGCACCGCTGCAGGGGGCACAGATCGCAGGTCAGCATCCAGTTACTGTCCCAAAGGAGCAGACCCCCCCCACACACACCAGCTCCTTCGCTAGCTGGTGGAGGGTTTGCTGTAGTGCCCATCACCACAGACTCTAGGCCAGCGGTTCTCAACCTGTGGCCCACGGGCTGCTGGCGGCCCCATCAGCACACAGCCGCGGCCTGTGTGACATCCTCAGGGCCACATGGATAGTACTGGAAGCGGCCCCCAGTGGTAAATAGGTTGAGAACCGCTGCTCTAGGCGTATCATTAGTGCACCAGAGGGAAACACGGGGCCTGCCAGGAGCCGCGTGCTACAGCTCAGCACCATCAGAAAAGGGAGCCCAGGGTTTTAGTCAGGGGCCATCACACGCCAGCCAAGGGCGGCAGGACAGGGAAGGTAACTGCATGCCCATCCCTAATGGGGTAACAGGACTCCCCACATGGGACCCAGACCCAGAGCATGAACCTTGTAAATCAAGGACAGGAGCAGCACGGCCCAGCAGAGGCCTAGGTTCTGTTCCTGCCTCTGTGGTGGCAGGAAGTCACCTCCCTTCTCCGTGCCTCAGTTTTCCTATCTGGGGAGACTATTTACCTACCCCACGGAGGTGCTGTGAGACCTGGCTGCTTGCCAAGGGCTTTGAGATTCCCAGGAAGAAGGGGGTAGGGAAGGACAACACGTGATTCAGCCTTTCCAAGCACCAATACTGCCAGCTCGGCCTGCAAACCAAACAAGCGGCTTCTTTCCATTCCAGGCGGCACTGCCAAGAGACGCGGCATGCAGGGCAGGACCGAGCCCAGCCAAAACTTGGGCAGACACGACAAAACTGACGCTTGGAGAGCACAGGGCAGCTCAAACAAAGGGCCATTTCCCAGTGCAGAGTCTCAGGGTGCCTAGAAATTGCAGTGCAGGGCCCCGAGGTAACCAGCCACCACAGGGTGCCAGGACGGAGCTGTGCCCACAGTGCGGTGGTGAAGGGGCAGGGGGTCAGACATCCCTAGGTACCAAGGGACGGAAGAACAGCAAAAGCCAAGCGTCCTGGCTCGGGTTCCTGGTGTGCGCCAGGCACTAACTAGGATCGGTCATGGCACAGCCACCCAGGCAGGCGTCCCTTCCTCGGCCTCCCATCCGCTGCAAAGCCACAGCCAGCAGGGGAGACAGGACGGCCCCAAGGCAGCGTCACTGCCTGCAAGGGGAAGGACGATGCCAGCTAGCCAAGGGAGATGGGGCGGGGCAGGGGGTGGAACCAGGAGAAAGGCACGGAGAGAGCAAGCTCGTGTTCCAGTGAACAAACTCCCTGCCCACATCATTCGCCCCACAGCGCTGGGCCAGCTCAGTGCGACACAAGGAGGCGCGCAGGCCCCCGAAGGTGCTTCGGGATCATTCATCTCCTAAGAGCTGAGCAGCCACAGCCAGATCCGAAAAAGCCTGGCAGGCTGGCAACCACAGGCCCAGGGAAACGAGGGGCACAAGGCGGCTCTCCACAGGGCTCCGGCAAGCACACCCCACCTGGCAGGCTCAGAGGGTCAGAAGGTGCAAGGTGACACCGGAGGTCCGTGGGCAGGCTGCCCTAGCAGCGTGCACCGCAAACAGCAGCCGAGCAGGTCTGCAAGGACTCGGGTCAGGGCCTTTGGCTGGCTGCGCTCCTGCCGTCTTGCTCAGGAACAACATCCCAGCTGCCCTGGGTGTTTGCTTGAGCTGTTCCCAGCCAGAGCGCTTGTGAAGGCCGCTACGTCTGGGGCAATGGGATAAGTGGGACAGGGGCGGGCCCCGTCACGTTAAGCAGCCTCAGGAACTCCCAAGGGAGCTGGGGGGGCAGGGGACAGACCCCTCTGTTCTGCTCATCTCAGCGTTTCTGAAAATAAAAGGTGCCACAGACCCTGGGCGTGTTTCACTGGCTGAAGCAGTTCAGCTTCCAGCCTTTCTGTCCCACAGGCCTGGACACCAAGGGTTAAATCCCAGCTGTCTCAATGGGCCATGGTTCAAACGCATTCAGAGACGCCCCGCAAGACAGGGGACTGTCCCCCACCAACCAGCAGTGCCAGAAGTCAGCTCTGCTCTGTGGCCTGTGCACTGCACCTCTCCGGTGGGTGCCCATTGCCCAGAGGGCTCTGGTTGTGTAAAGCCCAAGGGGCTGGGTAGCTGGCCTCTATCCTCTCTCCCCACTAAAACAGAAGGGCCGGGTTTGTAAGAGGTTGGACGAACAGCTGTCAGGGAAGGTCTAGGAAATGTAGCCCTGCCTCAGCATGGCGGGTTGGACTAGGTGACCTCCCCAGGTCCCTCCCGGCCCTATACTTCCAGGAGACTCCCACAGTGGGGAGAAGAACGCAACAGAGCCCTTGCTGTGCAGCCTGGCCTGTGCCACATGCCTGCAGGTCACAGGCTTTCCTAGGGCAGCATTTCCCAGGGGGAGCCACGCGACTGTAAGATCCTGGCAGAGGAGCTGAGCAGGAGTCACGGGACTGCAAGAGGCAGCTGGAAGGGAGGGATGGGTAAGGGCAGGAAGGAGAGCCCTGGTTTTCGCTTTCACCCTCCTGTGAACCAGATTTCTTCTTGCTCGGGTGCAGTCAGGGGTGATGGATCCCTGAGTGTCGCAGGGGGCACCAAAGGTTAAAGGTGTATGCAGCTGAGATGCCATACCAAGGGGCCCCAGACAAATCCTTAAACAGGGTGCAGCTTCCCCCCATGTCCCGTCCCACTGCCAAGAGCGCAGCGTGCAGACATCCCACGGGCAAAGGGCCCCATGGGAGACTGCAGCAAGAGCAGGAATGAGATGTGAACCGAGCACTGTGCACAGAGAGGGACAACTGAGGCCAGAGACGCAAACACGGACCTCCCACGCTGTGCTCTGGATGCGCCAATGCAGCAGCTCTGCCCTAGCACATGACCCCACCCCACAGGACCGGACCGGCTCTGAGCAGGACCGGCGGGGGTGAAACAGCTGGGCAGCTGCTGGGACCAGCTCTAGCTGGGGCACGACGTTCGACACGACCAGCGAAATGGAGAGGGAAAACAGCCCAGCAGTAACCGTCAGTGAGTTCCCTCCCCACCACGGCATGCTGCCGTGGGTCGGGTCAGCCCCACTCCTCGGCCCCGGCGCTCCCAGCTCCTCCTCCGTTTGTCTGATGCACCCCCGGCGCTCCCACGGCTTCTCCCCCTTCCTCTCCCTTCCCGAACAAGCAGCTGAGCTGCTGGCCTGTCTCCCTCCTGCTGCTTTAATGCCTTTGACAGACCCGGCTCCCTCCTGCTTCCCAGACAGCCGCAGCTGGATTGAACCGCTCGCCCCCAGACGGCGGGGACCACGTCTTGCTGGGACTCAAAGCCCTGCGGCTGGCTAACTCCAAGTGACAGATTGGACTCTTGTTAATTGCCAGCCTTGGCCCCGCCGATTCCTGGCCACAGGCGGAGCCCCTCACTCCACCTGGGCTTGGCAGGAGAAGCCTTTTGGGCCGAGCGGTGCTGTCGGAAGCGATCCATTAAGCCCCAGCTCTGCTAAAGCATTGACAGTGTGTCTCGCAGCGACAGCTCGATCACACACCTGGCTGACGGGAGGTGGTGACTGTGCACACAGCACTCCCAGAGACCAGACTGAGCCACAGGAAACCCCACGGGGCAGGGAGCCTCAGAATCAGGACAGCCTCTGCTGCAAGGGGACAGGAAGCAGTTCCCAGGCAGGCCCAGAAAATGGACACCTCGCCCTCAAGCAACTGGCCAAGAGGAATCTCCTGCAGGCAGGGCCTGGTCTCTTCACTAGCTGGGGAAGCGTGTAACATGCCGGCACAAACCCATCACGCTCCTCCAGCACGGGGGGTGCACAGAGCTCTGGGGCTTCGACCAGGGGTGCTCCAGCGACACAGCTCCCCCCCCAGCTCCTCTCCGCTGATAGCAGCTTCTAATACCCTATCCCGGGGTCTCACTGCTCCCCCTTGGCCGCCTTCCCCTCCAGCTGGTCCCGGTGCCATGCAGCCATCCCTGGCGTGCACCCCCTCCGTGGAGCCCGGCTGTACTCACATGGCCGCGGGCGCTGGCGGGGGCCGGCTCTCCTGGGCAGCGCAGTACTCCTCGGCACACTCACAGATGACACGCAGGGCTCGCACTGCAAGTCACAAAGCACGGAACTTCAGGGACGGTTTGGAGGGGCGGGGGAGGCACACCACAGGCACGTACGGCCGCAGAGGGATGGCCAGGCATCCCTCCAGCCACACTGGGTCCAGAGCAGACCCTGGCTTCCAAGTTTCTACGCACCCTTTGCATCGGTAGCAGGGATCTGTGACCAGCAGCCCATGTATCTTTCCAGCCCTAGCTAACGGGCAAGGGCAGCCTCACACGCCTTCCTGAAAAGGGCCACGTCTGCATGCAGAGCCTGAAGCGTGGTCACCTCCCTTCCTGCTCCCCAACACATGGGCTGGCCCATTCGTACCCTCAGCTCTTTACCCCCCTCTCCTCAGCACTTCGATGGCCCCCGCTGCCAGTTGCCGAGCACCCTGCGATCTCTAGGGGATTTACTGGTGCCGTTATCCCCATTGCACAGATGTGGAACTGAGGGACGGGGAGGCTAAGTAACATGCCCAAGGTCCCCAAGGGAATCTGTGGCAGAGCAAGGAATTGGCCCCGGGTCTCCCAATTGCCAGGCCAGTGCCCGAAGTACAGGGCCATCCATCCTCCCTCTCTATCATCCCTACGGCAACTCCAGCCGCATCTGCCATAGGGGACACCACCAGGGAGGGATCCAGGTAGTTCTGGCTTCTTTGAGGGTAGTTTTGCAAATAGAAACAAGGAGTGGCCGACGCCATGTGACCAAACAGCTCTCCCCTCCTCCCAGCAAGCAGTGAGAGACCCACTAGACAGGTGACTGGAGTAGGGGAGGCGGGAGACAGGTTCTATTCCCGACTACCACTGGCTCACTGCGACCCCGGGCAAGTCAATTTCACTCTGGGCCTCCTTTTGACCACCTGTGAACTGCTGCTAGTGCTCACCTCGGAGAAGACAGTGGCTCAAGTCATGGGTGCCTGCAAAATGCATTAAGGGCTCCGGACAGCAGGTGGCAGGGGAAGGGTTTAAAGCTGCTGGCTGCCCCACGCAAAGGGAAGACAGCCAGACTCCAAACCAGTCGGTTCCTTGCAAGGGTTTTGTATCGTGATCCTGGCTTGCACGTGGGTCTGAGCACATGCTCCCGGCTAAGGAGCATCGGGTACAAGCACAGAGAGGAACTGACCAGAGCTTTGCTGCCTAGCGCCGGCTGGACTCAAAGCCACATTCATACCCTACGGCCGGGTCTGGGAGAGGCTCAAATGGCTGATTGTTACCGGTGCACCGGGAGATCACAGATGCATCAAGTACAGACAGACTGTTGTGATGAGCCAGCTAAGGGAAGTGGCGAGGGCAGGAGAGCTCTCCTCTCAAGATGGGCAGCCTGGGACACGCTCAAGCCTCTGACTAAGAGCTCGAGTCACAGAGCTGAAATCAGTCCTGGTCCAGCACCACCCCCTCACCAGGGAGAGGAGCAGAAACAAGCACACAGCAGCAGTTCTGTCCTTCTTGATTGCTTCCTTCCGCTGAAGGGTCTCAAGGCACTTATCTTACTACCCCTAAGGGGTGAATAACACCAGCTCTGTGAGACAGGAGTGGGAAACTGAGGCACATAAGGCCAAGACTTTGGCCAAGGGCACACAGCCAGTCAGCGGCAGAGCAGAGAACAGAACCCAGGAGTCCAGGTTCCCCTGCTCTGCGCAGACCGCACTCCTGCTCAGCCCGGCACCCTGGAGAAGGCGCTGCCGGCGCTCACCAATGCATTCCAGCTTCTTCTGGGGGCAGCTCTGCAGAAGGATCAGCTCCAGCTCCTGCGCAGCCCTGCTGTAAGGGTACGAGCCTGGCGCTGGGGCTTTGCTGTCCTGGGGGAAGAGGTCAGCAGAGACTCCTATTTCCGAAGGGGACGTGTTCCTGTGGTGCTCCATGCTCCTCGAGAGAGCCACCTCCCGGGCTTGGTAGACTCTCCTGCGGGATGCAGAGCAGAGGTGGAAGGCAGGGCAGGGCGATCTCTTCACAGACTCTTGCCAACTCTCCTGCCACGCCCTGCTGGGGGCTACTCAGGGTACTTCCCAGCCATAGGGTTGGAAAGCCTATGTGCTGGGTTCTGCCCCACACCTGCCTGGGGCTGTCCACATAACCTGGGCACCACTCTGGCACTGCCTTCCCCGGGGCCAGCAGGCCGTGGACCTCAGTGGAGTCCCCTCTCCCCCAACAACCCTGACCGCTCCAGTCACGAGCACTCATGCGGGAGCCAGCGGCTACCAGGCACGCTGGCCTGTGCGAGTAAACCAGCACATCCGAACTCTGCCCTGGGATCCGCCCAGTGCCTGCGGGCTGCTCCTCGTTCAGACGAGGGAGATCGCAGCCACCCTGACCCTTACTGCAGGAGCGAGCGATGCCCACCAAGAGCCCTGGGCCTCACAGGCAGCGCTCCACGCCCCGATGCAAGGAGACAGGTAAAAAGGTTACTGCCCCCGGCCCAGCCTGCTGCTCCCCCAGCAACTGAAGCTGTCTTTGCAAAAGGGATCAGGAAGCCCCGCCAGAACTACCCCGGGCCTTTGAACATCTCCGCAGAGAGCGTCCAGCCAGCGCCAGAAATTCAGCCTGGAGAACTGGTCTCTGCACAGGCGGCTCCCAGGTGGGCAAAGCTTTGGGCCCCAGCTCCCTTGCCATGCCCTGCGCTCTCGGCCATCCCACTGCCCCACGCTGCTGAGCCCTGAGCAAGGCCGCCCAGAGGGCCAGGTGAGGGCGCTACCTGTAGAGGGCCAGCAGGGGAGCCCAGAGAGGGGAGAAGAAGGGTTCCTCAATGCACACCAAGCACTGGTCCTTGGAGGAGGCGGTGTTCAGATCCTCGAAAGCCAGCAGGGTTAGGGAGAGCAGCCTATCTGGGGATGAAGGGTTACAGACAGCAGGCCCGGTAAGGCTCTGAAAGGGGACTCAGGCTGGAGGCGGGCCCTGGAGCACGAGCCATGGCTGTCTGCCGGCCCTCAGAGCAAGGCACCAGCTCATCGCCTGAACAAACTGGCAACGACAGAGGGCAGGGCCCCGGCAACGCCCACTTGTGGCAGGAAGCGCTGTCGGCATGGGTTCTTTACCACGTGCCCCTCGCCCTGCCCAGGATACGTCCAGAGGCCTGCAGCAATCCGACCTGGGAGGCCAAGAGGGGCTGGCAGCAGGCATGTTGCAGCAGAGCAATGCGGCCATTGCGTGGGCTCCAGCCCTCCCGGCATGACGGCAGCAGCTCCCAGCAGCACGCCAGAGGCGCCGGAAAAGCCTGGCCAGTACAACTGCCTCACTTGCTGGGTGGCTCTGCCCAGCTGAGATGCCAGGAGCCCCACAGACAGAGGGGTGCCCCGCCTTTGGCCAGCCCTGGCATTTGGCCCTTAGCCAGCAGGCCGCCCCTCGTTTGATTGAACGGAGCAGATTCCAGACAGCCTCGCCCTCCCTACGGACCCCACCCCAATCCAAGATGCCAAGACGCTTGGAGCAGGACAGAGCGTCGCCCGCTGGGGCACGCAGGGCACGTTAAGTCCTACGGACCTGCACAGATGGCGAGGGCATGCCGGGTCACTGGGCCCACCCTTGGGACTAGCGTGATTCCTATGGCATGACTCCCCCTCCGCCATTCCGGGACCAGACCAAGCTCTGGAGAATACCCCAGAGGGAACCGCTCACACGCCCCAAGGGGCAGCCTTAAGAGGGACCCAGTACCTCTCTGACACAGATACCCATCCCCATGTGACTGTCGCCCCCCCCCACACACACACTGCACCCCACACGCCCTCACCCATGGAGTTGTGAATGTCCTTCACAATGGTTTTCAGCTGTTCCCGCAGAGAGGCCTTCTTCTCAGCCGGGGGCTGCTCCCCAGGGGGGCCCGTGGGCCAGCTCTCAGGCATTGCCAGGAACCGTTCCAGGTCCTCAAAGGAGCTCTCTCTGCCGGAGACGCAGGCAGCCGCCTCTTCCTGCGGGCTGGTCTCCTTTGCTAGGCCACTGGCACGCTGGCCCTCCATCAGGGGGGTCGTGGACAGGCTGTGCCGCAAGTTCACCTTGTTTTCCTGGATGGAGACCATGCAGTACAGGCTCTGGGAAGACCTCAGTCTTGGAGCCCCAGCCATGGGGGCCAGCAGTCCCTCAGCATCCAGCGAGAGGGAGGAGAAGCCTCGGGAGGCCTTGGAAGCAGCTTTGAGGTCAGCGTGGTTCTGGCTCACGACCGGATAGAGCTGGCAGTAGATCATATGCTGGAGCTTCTTCAGAAGCTGGGAAACAGGGTGATCAGGGACACTGGAAGCAAAGGGAAGATGCTCGTTACGGGGGGGAGCTGGAGCACACGAGGGGCCATCCCATGCAGATCTGTGGTCGCCTGGGAAGCACCTGGACATGCGGGCGGCGGGAGCTGCAGGCCCACGTGGCTGAGACCTCAGCTACACACGGTGTAGCCACATCACAGTCCCCTGTGCCTCCCTCCTGGAGCAGGGCAGAGTTTGGTGGCCTGGGAGCACAAGACAGGTGCGCTGCTGCCCCCCTCCTCCCCCACTGTCTCTGCCTGGGTCAGGAGATCCCAGGAGCTCCTCAGCAGGACACGGCACAGCCACACATGCATTCTGAGCCAGCTCGGCACGCCCCAGCGTGGAGCCCACCAGTGCCGGGCCAGGAGGACACTCTTCGGCCCACATGGGCTCTCGCTAGCTGCTACCTGAGGAGGTGGGAGACGAGGCTGGACACCAGAGACAGATCTGCCGGGTTCTTCTTCAGTTTGGCTTTCCAGAGCTTTGGCCATTCCTGGGGGGACAGCAGGAGAGGCTGTGGCTCCTGTCAGGGGACCTGGACAAGGCCACTGCAAAAGATAACTGCCCCCTACCCCACCCCCGGTTCCTGAGCCATGGCTGGCCACAACACAGTCAAACGCCACCCACCAGGCTGCTGGGGCCATGCACTGTTGCCACTCCTCTCTTGCAGTCCTGGACAGAGACCAGAATGCCTCATCTGGGCTGGGCACTTCCCGCAACCCCACCACAGCCTGTGCCAGCTCCCCCAGCCCCTTCTGGCTGAGCCAGGGTCGATGGCTGGAGAGCCAGCAGGCGACCAGCCGTTGGGGGCCGCGTGCTGGGGAATGCCTCCTGGACATCAGGCTCCGACCAGCTCCTGAGCACAGCAACCAGCCAGTCCCTTTCCAGGGCGTGAGCGGCACAGGTACTCACGTGATCCTGCTCGTACTCCAGGATGGCAGCGTACAGCACCCTCTGCTCCTGCTCCTCGGGCGTGAGGGCTATGCTGCTGGAGAACCGCCTGCCCAAGAGAGAACACCCGCTACGTTTGTCTGGAGAGAGCCAGGGCTGGGAGCCATCTCGCTGGGCAGGGCAGCCCCACAGCAGAGACTGCAGGGCAGTGAGGAGCCTTAGGACTCAGCAATACCCCGAGCAAACATCTGGAAAGCGCAGCCAGCGGCTGCAGTAATTCATCCAAACGGGAACAGGCTTCTGCAAACAGGGCTGCTCACGTTGCTGAGCGCATTTCAACCAATGCAGGAACACCGGGAGCTCACAGCCGGCGCTTCGCAAGCGTGCCCATGGTGCAGGAGCTGACGCAAACCCAGCACAGGCTGCCATGCCAGCAAGGAGCTGGTTTTGCTTTGGATGTGCCCAGGCCTACGTCCGGCACGCGCGGCACACAAGCAGGTGTGCGAGGGCACCCACGACAGCGTCTGTGGCTCTACGTCAGCTCTGCTCATTGCGGGGCAGAGAGCGGAGGCCACAGTGGGGAACCGAAAGGAGACAGGGATACGATGGGAGAGCATTCTGGGTAATAGCATGCAAATGAACAACCCCATATCCCTCTCCAGCACCGCTACAAGCACCCTTCCCACGTGCAGCTGGGTGTCCCTTGGCTGGACAGAACCTGGCCCCGCTCCAGCCATTGGGATCTCCTGGTCTGACCTAGGGAGGCTGCTTGTCCAGTTGTATACCAGAGCGCTCTTTTGGGCTGCTTTGTCCCTCCCCCTACGTGACCGGGATAAACAGAACGCGCTTCCGTCCGGCCTGGGCCAGGGGATGCCAGTGTGAACAGGGCGCCATTGTGAGGGCATGCGGCTGGGGGCAGGGGGCACACAGGCAGGAGCAGGCCCGTGCCATTCCCAGCAGCACTGGACCGACTGGTGTTTTGGGAATGTGAGAGTGGCCATCCTAGTCCAACCTCCTGCCCACCCCAGGCTCGAGAACACCGCCAGAGTCACTCCTGGGGCAGAGCGAGAACGTACCCAGCCTTGAGCGAATAACTGGATTCCTGCTGCACTCAGCCCCCCGCATCTTTCCTGGGCTGGCTGAGATGAGCCCCAGGGAGGGAACTCTCCCGGCGGCCAGGGGTGGGGGGGTTGATTCAATCAACCAACCCTTTACTGGTTCTGTTCCTTACCCTGCAGAGCCCTCCACCCACAGCTGCGTCTCCAGCCCCGGGGAAGGCCCACCACAAAGGGCCCTTCCCGGAGCCCTGGCCTTGCTCACCTGTTGGCAGCTTCCTGCAGTCGCAGCCTGCGCTCCTCTATCTTCCGCTGAAGCTGGGATGCCGTGGAGTTAAGGCTCCATGCGCCCCAGCAGTAATGGCAATGCCCGGGGCAGGGCTCGGCTGTGTTTCAAGCTACAGTCCTGCTTAGCTATCTGCCTGCTTCAGCCTCACATGCTGCTGGCCAGGGGTCCAACAGAGAACTTCAACAGAGGCAATCAAAGCAAGCGCCCCTGCTCTCAGCAGCAGGGTTGCACGTGGCTCCTTGCAGCACCCAGACCCCATCCATGCCACTGGGCAGCCGTGCCGTGTCGCAGGGACAGGGCTGAAAGGGGCCCTGGGGAATCTGGCAGCAGCAGCCCCCCCAGGGAAGCCGGAGAGGAGAGGCAGCATGCAGAGTCGCGGCAATGGCGTTAGCGGCAGCAGCTGTCGCTACGAACCTGGCATTGGTCCTGCTGTATTTATGTCTGAGAGGTGCCATCTCCCTTGGGATTCAGACCAGGAAAGGACCTCGTGCCACGAGCTGAATTTCTCCTCCCCTACCCCCAGGACAGCAAACGCTCTAGGGCTGCAAAACCGATCCTCCCCTGTGCCACCTATCCCAGCCCCTGCGGTTCTGGATACGGGACAATAAAATAGCAACAGGGCTCTGTGCTCAGACAGCCCCCGGATGGGAAGGATACCGTCTCCTCCCGGGCTTTGGCAATCACCAGGTTCTCCATCATCTGCCGCTGGAGGGACAGCGTCTGCAAAGCAGAGACAGGCCTGTTGGCACTCTCCCACGAGCCTGCTGCGGTCGCTACGGCAGCATCACTTCGGCCCACGTGCAGAGGCCTGCAGAGCTCCCGGGGAAGGGGTGGGCCTGGCCATTCCTCGCGTGTGGGGTGCCCAGAAAGGCTGGGAGTTGGCAGGGCACTCTGGGTAATGGCATGCAAATAAGCACCCAGGGGTGGTATTCCTAAAGCCCTGGGGCCACGCAGCCAGCCGGGCAGGGCGCCCCCCAGCTTGAAGGGCTGTGGCCATGACTTGCCAAGCAAGCTCATTTACATGGCAGTACCCAGAACGCTCTGAGGCAGCAGCAACTGCTGGCTATTCCAAAGCAAGCCGTGGGGGGAGGGCCTCTCTAATTTTGCCCCCCTCCCCTTATGTCTGGGTTCCACTGGTCCTGGATACCCCCCTTCCAGCACTCTGACAGCAGGCTGCCGTAGGCGCCAGGCGACCCCTCCAGTGCCACGCCAGCTCTCAGGAGCCTGGTTTCTCAGAGGAGCAGATGCTATCCCAAGGCGCTGTCCAACAACTCCCACCCTTCCGCGGCACATGGCGTTAAACGCGGCTCTCCCAACACCCCCACCGGAGGTGCCTGGCTCCTACAAAGCAGGCCCCAGTCTGCCACGGAGCCAACCCAGGCCCCAGCGCGAGCCTCTGGCTGGCGTCGGGACCCATTCCACGCAGGGGATGCCCCTGGGGAAAGCAGAGCCGCAGCTGAGATGTGCCATGGAGCGAGCGCCCATTCCACACTAAGGCCATTCCATACTCCTGGTCCCCCCGGGTCTCCACTTGCCAGGGAAGTCTTCTGCACAGCCTGGCTGGGGTTCAGCCGAGCGAGCCGGGCCTCGTAAGCGGCTCTCAGCTTCTGATTCTGCACCGACGCCTCCTCCAGTGGGGTGAGCTCCCTGCAGGGACACAAGAGCCGCTCCTTTACTCTTGGAGATGAAGGACATCCCAGCGAGGGCTGGGCCCGCACTAGCGTCTGACCTGGATCAGCCCTGCCCAGGGGAAGAGGCTGCAACATGAGACCGCACCAGGTCTCTTCACCCATGCTCCAACCCAACCACGGCCAACCTGCACAGGATCACAGGACACACAATCCCCCCCTTCCTCAGGCCGACTTTGGAGCCGCGTTCTCTTCCGCCAAGGAGATTATTTCCCTGACGGAGCAGGACCCACAGCGCCAAGGCAGGGCTCCATGCAGACAGCTGGACTCGCATTGCTCAGCCTGGGCAGCACGGCATTTACTACGTGGCACTGCTGCCTCGGGCCCGAACGTCTCTGGACCTGGCAGCCTTTGCCCCCGGTCTGAGGGTGGGCGCTAGAAGCAAGACCCAAAAGCAGGGGGCCCAGCCAGGACCTTTTGGATCAGCCGACCCTTTGGCCCAGGAGGGCTGAGGGGGAGCTGTAGGAGCACAGCAAGTGGCGAAGGGGGAGCCTCTCCACAAGAGTCCGCGGGCCCCAGGGCACGCAGGAGGCACGCCCAGTTCCACTTCACTTACTTTTTAGCGCCCTGAGCTTCAGTGACCTGCAGCTTCTGGAAGATCTCCGGGGGGAGAAAGGGCGACAGTTTTCCCCCCTCATCCGAGAAGACCCTGCGGTGCCTGGAGATGGGAGCAGGGCTGGGGCCTCTCTCGTGGGCAGCTGGCTTCAACTTGACCTTCCCTGGGGCTGGGGGGAGACATGGTGCAGAGCAAGTGTTTCGTTAGAAGTTACTACAAGCAGTGAAAGCTGGCAGGGAAACCTGGATCTGCTGAGTGCCTTGGAGCAGCAGGGCTGGGCGAGAGGCTGCCAGGACGGCACCTAAACAAGACACTGGAAGGGATTTGCTGCCAGCTCCTCCCGGGGATTCCAGGGCTCTACATCAGCCCAGCTCCCCTGGGGGAGGGGGAGAATCAGTGAGACCCACCATCTCCCTCCTGTTCCTACAGATGCAGGCCAGCCTCCTCCTGCTGCCCCTCCCTGCCCCTGGCAGAGCCATTCACTCCCTGGGGGGCTCAACTGTCCAGCTGGGCCGTCCCACGCACGCGGTCAGTGCCCATGCAGTAACTCTGCAGATGCCTGTCTTCTGGAGACAGACGAGCTCCAACCCTCAGAGGGGAGAGGCAGGCGCTCCGCCCCCCAAGCTGCGAGCTAGCCCCCTTGCTCCCCAGAGCTCAGCCCAGCCGGCCATGCCCTGTCTCTGCCCTGCGGCCGTGGGCGACTCACCGAGCACAGCGGCGCTGGACCTGGCTCGCTCCAAGCACTGCTCAGCGAGCTTCAGCATCTTTGGAGTGTCGGACGTCACCACAGCACTCCCACCTGGCGCAGGAAAGGGACGGGGTAGTGGGTTTCCTTGGCAAGTTCCAGCAGAGGCAGAGAGGAATGTGCCCAGGCCTTCCGAAGCACATCTCTGCTTTGAGAGGGAGCTGCTCTGTAGCGCCATACAGGCAGGGGCAGCTTGCCCTCCGCCACCCTCTGACTAGGCCCCTCCATAGGGAAGTGTGTCCCCTGAGCATTGCAACCTGCCTTTCTCCACGGCTGCTCGAGACAGGAGACTTTCCAAGCTGGGCCTATTCACAAGACATGGTGCAGCCTCCAGCAGCTCTCACCAGCGCCACCTAACAGGCCACAAGAGGATTCTGGCTCCACCCGGGGCCCTGAGGGAGGCCCCCCCAAGCCCCTTCCTAGCTGCAGAGTGCCCAGCTGCTCTGCTAATGGACACTGGGCTCAGGGAGAATTTGCTGGCCCACTCGCTTGGACTGTGGCTACGGGAAGGATGAATACGGCGTACCTTGCATAGAGGAAACCAATCAGGAGAAGCAGTTCCTCATTCCTTTCAGTCCTTGGTGCACGTATGCACAGTCAAACTACATGCAAACTGCTGCACCCCAGAGCTGGGAAGACAGTGTGTGCTTGGCAAAGGTGCCTGGAGTCAGGACTTTGGGGTGCTTATCGGGGTGTCTTCACCCCTCAGCCCCCGCAGCTAGCGGAGAGCAAGCGACACTGGTGGAGCCAGTTATGCAGTGCTGGGGGAAGCTGAGGGGATAAGGCCCAGTACATCCAACGCATCATGACTCTGTGGAGGGGTGACCAATAGGAGACTAAAAACACCAGACACGCTAACCGCCAGACCACAGTTCCCAGTGTGAGATTTGGACGGTGCACCCATTACACCCCAGGGCACTGCAGTACGGGGTCTGCTTTTCACCGTGGAAGCGGCAAGCCTGGTGGTTAGTGCAGGGAAATTTTTAGACACTGCGTGGTAGGAATCTTTAGGGTCAGCAGCTCCCTTCCACAAAGGGATGCTCCTGCATGTACCTGTGTAGAGAGCAACACCACAAGGTGTGTGCCTGTACGTCATCTGCAGCCCTTACAGGCAGCTAGAGGAATCAGGGCAGCTAAGGTTGGAGGGTGCAGAGAGCGACTTAGAGCCAGAGCATGGCAGAGTGTCCCAGTGTGGCAGCATAGAACACAGCCACACGCCGAGGAGGAGGGGAGAAAACAGCATTTCAGTTAGACGCGAAGCGGTTTTGTACCTTTCTCTGCGGCTGCTTCGTCCAACAGGGCCTGGGAAATGTAGCTGATGGTCTTCAAGTACTCCACATAGGCCTCCTATCAACCAGAGGAGAGGTGGGACTCAGCAACAGCTGGTTCGACCCAGTTCACCGTATCCACACACCCAAGCCAATGAGAAATCAGAGCTACTGAAACTGCTGCCTCGACCCACTCCGCAGCCAAAATGCCAACCTACCGGCGGTCCTTTCTTGGGAGACAGCTCGGGGGAGGTGGTCAGTCTGTGAAGGAGCCTCCGCTCCTCAGCCGCGTAGGGTGCTGTATGGCACCCGCACCATGGAATCGAAGTTTCGTTTCCCCCCAGGTTCCACGCTCTGAGCCACCCCCGCGTGGTCACTTCTCGTGGCAGGGCCAGAGAGAAGCTAAGATGCAGACCCTGCGCCAGGGCCTTTCCTCCCCTTCCACTTCCTCCAGGAGAAACTGCCCCCGTGCCCCGCCCAGGCGTGTCTTTCTCTGGGAGCGTGGTGGGATCTGCGAGGTCATAATCCCGGCACCCCTCACACGCCGGCGCCCCGCAGGGACCAGCACAGCGGGGTTTCCTCGCCAGCTCCAGGCAGCGATCATCCCCGGCCGGCAGACACGCACTCTGCGGGGTGGGAGGGGGCCCGAGTCCTGGGCGTGGGAGGGGAGGGGCGGGGCGGGGCGGCGGGCCCCAGACATGGGACCGTCTCCCCCGGACACCGGGTCTCTTCGGAGGAGGGGCCTGGCAAACCGCGGCTATTCGGACCCGGGCCGGCCGCCGGACGAGCCTGGGCCCGGCCCCTCCCGGCTGGGCAGGCAGCAGCCCCGAGCCCGGCCCGCACACGCAGGCCCCGGCTCCCACCCCCAGCGGCCGGCCCGGCCCGGCCCCCGCACTGCGGGGCGCGTCACCGTCTCCCTGGCCCTGCACCGCGGCCCGGACACGACCAGCAACGTCCCGCCGGCGCGTGACAGCGCCGGCACAAGGGCGAGCCCACGCGGGACACGGCCCACGCACGGGCGCGGCCGGCGCCGCTCACCCGCGGCCGGCTCCCGGTGTCCAGCTCGATCGCCCCGGCCGCCAGCTTCATGGCGCTCTGCAGCGGCCTCGCCTCCTCCCCGCCGGCGGCCATGGCCGGCCGGGCCCTTCCGCGCTCGCAGCCCGCCGGGCCCGCTCCGGGGCGGGTCGCGGGCGGAACCGCCGCCGCAGCCAGCGACCATGCTGCTACTGCGCATGCTCCAGGACGCCTCCGCCCGGCGGGGGCGGGGCCCGCCACGCGTGCAGCGCCGGGCACCTCCGCGGGCAGCGCCGTGCGGGCAGGCGGGCCCGGGGCCGGGCCGGGCCAGTCCAGCCGAGGGGAGGGGGGCGGAGGCTGAGCCGGCGGGGGGCAGGCTGGCTCCCAGGCCCCCACGTCCACGGGGGGATCCGCCTCCACGCGGGACCAGCCGGCGGGGGAGGGAAAAGGCGCGTGGCGCTGCCCCGGGCCGGGCGCGGCCCCACGCGGGTGTGTAGCGCTGCGGCAGAAGGGCCCCGCCCTGGGCCATCCCTCTCCGGCCCGCGGGCCGCCAACCCAACCCAAACCCCGCCGGGCCGGGGTGAGCGGGGTCCGCAGGGAGCCGCGTGGCGCGCACAGCCCCGCACCGCACCCCCGCACCCCTCCCCTCTCCCTCTCCCTGGCCGGGACGCCCCAGGCGGACCCGGACCCAGCGGGCGGGGGGGCGCCAAGGGCAGCGGCTGGAGCCCGGGCATAGCTCGCGTGGACGCGCCCCACGCAGGACCCGAGCGCGAGGCCGGGCTGGGGCT
>ML675639.1:3678492-3711574 GCA_007922155.1 Mesoclemmys tuberculata
AGGTGGGTGCCGGGGCCGGGCCCGCGCACGGGTGGCTCTCGCGCCCCTCACCGTGGCCTCTGCGCGAGCCGGCGGCAGGGCGGGGCAGGACCCCCCCGGCAGGGGACGCGGCGGCCCCGAGGGGTCCCGCGCACGTGCGGCTCCGGCGCGGAGGAGACCGGCCTGGCAGGCCGCGCTCCAGGCAGCCGGCACCCGGGGAGCCCCGCGGGACGCGAGCGCTGCGGGACCTGCTGCCTGGCCTTTGCGACCCGGGTGCCGGGCTGCCCCTCTGGCCGCCCCTGGCCCAGGAAACGCTCTCCCTGCTTTGGTTTCCGTTGGCCGGGGGGGCGCGGGGAGTAACTAAATCCGGCGCAGAATAAAGTAAGCGCAGTGGCATCATCTGCCAGTTCTACTCACGGGAGATGGGGCTGGATTTGGGCTCCTGTCTGTGGTGTCCCCAGAGCCTGTTTTGTTGAATGGGAGGTCGTCTTAATCTCTGGGTGAATCCTGTGAGCAGCTCTGCTTCTGACAGCTGAGCACAAGTACCCCGCCTGTGCATGTCGGAGAAGATGTTTGGAGGCGTTTATCCACGGGCAGAGTGACACACCTTCATAAAAAAAGAGAGAAAATAGGGAACATCTCAATGGATGTTCCAGATTGCGTGATTAGCAATCTGCTGAGAAAAGCAGAATTAGGAAGTAGTCTGTTTGAATGAAATGTAAAGTCTTTAGCAAGTTAAGGTAACTTAGTTGTTGGACAGAATGAAATCATTATATTGAGGTACAGATGATCTAAATCTTTTAGCATTTAAAGATGTGTGCACCCACATGTGCACATGTACGCGCACCCACACCCATTATATAACAGGGATACTACACGAGGTAGGATGAAACTTAAAAGGTTTATCAGTTGTCATGCTTCTGCGCATAAACTGGTCACCAGTTGTGGTCAGGAAGTACTTTCTCTACTTGACAGTGCACTACAGTAAGTGTGGGAGGAAGAGAGGGTGGTTAAGCCTTCCTCTGAGGCATCAGGTACTGGACTCCATAGACAATTGGCCTTGTCTAGTGCAGTGATTCTGCAGTTCTGACGTTTAACTCCTGCATTAGTGGGGGTTGATAATTATACCTGAAAAAGCTACATTGTTTGAAGGGGAACAACAATTTTCAAAGCAAAGACAGTTAGGCATGAAGTCAGGTTGCAACATCTGTAAGGTAACTACTGATAAAACTGGACGAAAGCCCAAAAGCCATTGGTGGTGGTGAAGCTTTTTTGTGCCTGTAAAGAAACTCCAAATTGAACAGCGTGGGCTTTTACTATCGTGCGCGGCAACTCCTCTGCAGAAAATTGTGCAGTCAACTCTTCACTGCAGACATGGGTGAGCTGGCTGCCCTAGATTACTGCTTGGATTTCCTGCTATCGGAAGGGTTTGCATCCGCTCCCTTCCAGTGATTTAGTATGCTCGTTGGTATGTAATCCCGCTGGGTGCAAAACCCCAGAGCCTATGAAGCTTGACTGTGCTCAGATGCGCCTGGTGGGGTTTCAGGCGCAGGAGAAGCCAGGGAGCAGGGATGGTGTAGAGAGGCCACGGGTAAGGCTGAGCAGTTGGGGAAGGTCCCTGTCTTTCCTGATGCAACCTGTGATTCTGTTTGGATGGCATCTCTGTTACACTGACATAAGCCTGGGTTTCCATGCATGTTCCGGAGACAGACCGTGTTGTCCTGTCAGGTGGGCTAGCACAGCTATTCATTGTAACACAGGCTCACTAGTGCCTGAGTTATTGGTGATCACTTGGGTTATGTGACTTGCACATGTGTGCGCCACCCACTGAAACAAAGATTGCACTGGCTTCTCAGAGAGAGCCGCAGAAACCTCTTCTGTGGTCTCTTGCTGGGTCAGGTGACGGGTGGGCACATGTGGACAGAAGTCAGTGTGAGACCTGTACTCAGATGGGGTATAAGTGGATACAGCTGCATCGTATTCCTTCCCCCACCCCCAGGAGTTCGCTTTTGGGAAAGGCTTGTCCCTGCTGCTGACACTTCTGCTGTTACTTTGTGTAAGGGCAGAACCAAAACCCTCTTTGTGGTAATTCAGCAGGAGTGCAGCAGGCTGTCACTGGAGGGCAGAGAGTGACTCTCAGGCATGGTGTGGGGCTGGTAGGTGGGACAGCGGGGGATGCAGGCTGCTCAGTCCTTGAGTGTGTTGATTTGAAGTAATCCCTTGGAGGTGGATGAACTATAGAGGGGCAGGAGATGTGCACGTTTGTGTGCTGGCATGCTGCTTAATTCTCTCTCACTGGTGTGTCCTTGCTGCTTGTTCTTACAGCAATGTTTGCTAGCGACACCCAAGGGCCATGTTCGTGTTAGGTGCTGTACAAACACACGACAGTCCCCGTGCATTGGTAAAAACTGACTTACTTTCGTCATTCCTTCTTACTTAGGACTTGGTAGAGCCCTGAGCACAGGATACTGTCGACTCTGCCATGGGAAGTTTTCCTCCAGGAGCTTGCGGAATGCTTTTGGGAAGGTTCCTGTAACAGGAGAGAACTCGGAGAAGCAGCGACGTGTAGATCAAGTGTTCTTCACAGATTTCCAGCGACTGGTCGGGGTAGCGGTACGACAAGATCCTGCTCTCCCACAATATGTCTGCAAGAAATGCCATGCCCAGTTTTACAAATGTCGCAGCGTCCTCAAGACGTTTATTCAGAGGGTGAATGCGTCTCCCACAGGCCATATAAGGTCAAAAGGAAAGTATGTGTTGTTTTTTTAATTCTTTTTTCAAGTAATAAATTTCAGTATGTTTGTACATGCTGTTAGTTTACTTGTGGAATTTCCAGACACTGAACTCCTGGGACAGGCTGTATTTTTAGCAGCTGAAAACAGCGAATGGGCGAATCTGTTTGCTGTGTAGACTGCATGTGATCCTTTACCTGCTACTGCCACATTTAGATAAACGTTTTGTTAATGCCCTGTCTGTAGCTACTATTATGTTCCTGGTTCTGTGACTCCCAGGAATTGATTCTTCATGTGATGCTTTTGTTTTGTGCATAGGAGCCCTGATGTGCCGCCTCAGCCAGATTCAGAAGCCCCCTGCTTGGGTAAGTGCAGGACAGAATTATCAGAACTACTTTTTGTTTTTTCGGTGATCCTGTCAAAGCAGGGTTTTGGGTTTTCTACTGGACATTCAGAGGAAATGCCACTAACTTGAAATCTGGTCATTTAAAAAAGTTCCCTTCAGTTTATTCCTTTTGTGCATTTAACAGTTTTGTGTGTAGTCAGTGTCACTGTCGTGGTCATTTGTACTTCCTGTTCCGTGCACTAGACGAGGATCTTGTTCTCGTGCACTGCTCAGGGATCTCGCCTGTACGCTCTCCGGTCAGGTTCCACACCAGGGTGTATTCCAGTCAGGGCCACAGCAAAGCTGAAAGTGAAGAAGTAGCAGTGTGCACAGAGAGGGGAGGGAGGATGGGACTGAGTAGATTAGGTTACGTTTGCCCACAAGTCCCTCAAACCCAGCGGAGAGGCAGAAAACCGCTTTGTAGTATTCCTAGTTGTCAGATTATTTCTTTAAACCAGGCCATTAAGAATTCCACTAGATACGTTCTTTTAAAAAGTAATTCTGGGTCCTCTGCCTGTGTGAGCTCCCCTCTCAACTTAGGATGTTTTACAGCCATGCTTTTCTGGGTTTTTTTAATCGGTTCATCTTAGCTAGTGGGGTGTTTTGGGTATCTCTCTGGGTCATTGTGCCATGCCCATCACCATGGTATGCAAGTGGGTACAAGCACCATTTGGCAGCCTAGTGCTGCCAAAACAACTAACTGCTTGCATGCTTTTCTTTCCCATTTGAACAGTAGATCTGATCACATCCAGCCCCCAGTGCCTGCATAATTTGGTTACGTGGACCCACAGCCATGCGGGGAACTGCCAGTCTGTGCCAAGCCTGCAGAGTGTGTTATCTTCCGAGTACTGTGGGATAATTCGAGCCGTGTGGGGCTGTGGAAATGGGCACGACTATGTTATGGATACTGATTCTGATTGCAGCACGGTGCTTGTTGATAATGCCTTGTCTGTCACATGGGAATGGAACAAGAGCACAGCACAGCGTGTGACTGACAACGGGGCAAGTGAAGCCAATGCTGGGGCTGTCTCTGCTCCCACGCCCCCGCTTGCCCCAGCAAGGACAACCTCTTGCCAGCAGCCAGTCAACAGAGGGACCACATCGGAGCCACTAGGCTCAGAGAATCAGTTGCCACAGAACAGGAATTCATCTCATTCACAACTGGACAGTGCAGTCCCTTCACAGGAGAAAAATCTGCCCCAGTCAGCCTCTCCACTGAGCAGCGCCCCAGGTAAGAGGTTTGCCTAAAACATGACCTCCAAAGGTGTGGGGAATGGGGAAGGCCCTTATCCCCTGACTCAGGGGCTGGGTCCATGCAGAACTTCGTGGCTGTGCTGTCTCCTCCAGGATGGCACAGACACCAGTGGAAATCTCACTCTGGACAGCACCTAAAACTCAGTCCATGTTGATGTTAGAAACGGGGCTTTGCAGAAAGGAAGTGCATTTAAAAAAAAACAGTGGACGTTGAGCCTCTCAGTGCAGGGCTGGGTGCCAGAAACACTTGGGGTCAAATCATTGCTTTGCTACTGACTTGCTCTGTGGCCTTGAGCAAGTCACTTTGCCTGTTTGAGCCCAAGTTTCCCCGTCTGTGGAAAGCGATGAGACTTGCATAAGCCCCAGTGGAGAGGATGAAAAGTGCTGTGTGAGCTAATTGTATCCTGTTGAGGAAGGTTGCCCCTCTGTATGTGTTCCTCTGACTTTTCCACGGGGCGTGTGCTGACACTGCAAAGGGAACCGTTTGTACATAGGATTGGACAATCAAGTGCAGTGGTCAGTCCTGTTGTGTGGCTCCTCAGCCCTGTGCTACTACTGCTGTAGTGACTTATTGCTAATGAGTAAAAGGTGGGTCCCTGAGCTGCTGAGTGGATGACCTTGCGTCCTCTCAGCCGGCACAAGGGTGTGGTAAAGGTAAACCAGGGAAAGGCTAGTGCCTGCCCTTGGACATTCACGGGAAAGATTCCAGCATTGGACGAATAAGTACTTGGTGTTAAGAGAGCTGATTCCATTCACCCTCTAGGCCTGATCTGGCACCTTAATTCCTTGTCCCATCTCAAAGTGATGTGTGACAAAGCTGGGGCTCATCTCCTGACTTCAAATGGCTGGGCTTGAGTGACTCCACCTTGTTTTCAGGATCATGCACTTGAAAATGGCGTGAGTGAGGTTTCCTGGTGCCGACAAGAGGAAATGTAATTGAAAGCTTCTTAGTGTCAGATATGTTACAACTACACATCAGAAACTAGAATCTAGAATCAAGGGTGTTTACATGGGCACCGGGGCACAAAGGATCTGTAACAGTTCCTGGAGCACAGGAGGTGAAGGCCCCAGGTCTTGTGAAGCCCTGCAGTTGCAAGGAGTTTGGTTTGACGTGTGGTTAGCCCATCCTCAAAGAATGTATGTAATGAGCTGCTATGAATGAATTTGCCAACGTGTGCTGGCTTCTTTTAGCTGTTTTGTTTGTAATTTGCAGTGTTCTCCTTTATTTCCTAGGACAGTTGAGTGGGAAGCAGGTTCTGTCTTCAACGTCGGATGAGCGGGTAAAAGACGAGTTCAGTGACCTTTCTGAGGGGTGAGAGAAGAGTGGGTTTAAAATAGCCTAAATGTTCTTTGCAAACATGAAAATAACCAGCCCGGGGAAATCATTCTCCACCATGTGACCTTGTCACTGGAGACTCCTTCCTCCCTGGACCCAGCCTCTGACACAGACTGATTTTGTTTAGTGATCTTGATAAAACCTCTGAGCCGACATCTTGGATTTATTTTTCCTATTTGTCTTGTTTTTCTTTTAATGGCCTTTGGAGTCCCTGATGGATGCTTTTAGCAGCTTCTGAACAAGAATTTCCCAGTGGAGCTGCCCTGTGTGCCTTTCAAGGACCCTTTGGTCTGAACACAACTGTCACAATGGCAGTTTGTATTGCCCTGCTCTGTGCTGGGTCTGGTGAGAGGATTGCCTCTAGGGCAGACTCTTATAGCGTCTATTTTGCCTTATAGTTCATTCTCCTTTCCAGCTCCTGAGAGCCTGGATTCCAGCATACTCATTGCTGTGGATACCCAAAGGAGAATCCATCTTGGCTGTCAGATAGAGTGCACTTACAGATAAATCTTTTTACTTACAAAAGGAGCACATGCAATGTGACGGTGCAGTGGTAGTAAATCAGACACTTTGTGATTATCATAACCCCACATAACACTGGGAGAAGATTAGGTCCAGGTTTCCAAAAGAGGGTGTCTAAAATGAAGTTCCTAAATAAGTGACCACTTAGTATAGTTGCTTTGGGTCAAATGTACTAACCTGCCTTTTGCAAGCCTAATTAACAAAATTAGGTGAGATCCTGAAAAATGCCGTGAGATTGTTCTCTCTTTGGCCCCAGAACTGTTTGTGTAGGTAGGATAAAGAGCCCAGGCCTCCTTGACTGCTGTTAGTGAGGAAAATGTGGAATGAGCTGCAGAGTAATTAACATTGTGTCAGAGCAATTGTATTATGTCCTTGCTCTGGAAAATTGCCTTTCCTGTTGCAGAGTTCGGTTGGGCCAGTGCCACCCATCCAACACATCTCTTTAACTGCATGGCCAGACTTTTTTTCTCATTACACTACTCTTTTTATGCTTACGGGGCTATAATCTCCAAAGAGAGCGTGTGTGCAGTTTCATGCGTTTCTTGTCTTGATGTGAGAGAAAATTTTGCAGCATCAGTTGCCTTGAATTTTTTGTGCAGGAGATTAAAGAACAAATATTAATGATTTCTAAAGAAACTGGTATGTTGGAGCATTAGTGCTGAGGGTTCATCTAAGCCATGCATAATAAAGTTTCTTCTCTTTCTCAGAGACTTCTTGAGTGAAGAGGAAAATGATAAGAGAAACATGCAATCCTCAGATGACTCCTTTGAGCCTTATCCAGAAAAGAAGTAAGGGGCTTTTTTTACTTTGCTTTATTAATGGGGAACTTGGGACTGGTGCCTCTGTTTATACCCAGAATGGGGATAGCCCAGGTATTTGCATAAGCTTCCCCTGACCCTGGATATGCTTGTTTGGGGTGGGCAAGGCTAACCAAGGGAAGAGAACTCAAGCTCTCTGCATCTTGCTCACTCCCTTCCTAACTGGTGGCATCTAGAAGTGACTTACTGTGCCTCAGTAGAATAGTTCACTGAGCTGCTCAGCTGGTGAATGTGATCTATCATGAATTACATTTTCTCCCCTAGTCCGAAGGGCAGCGTACTGCAGAGTCTCTCATGCTAGGCTGAGTGAGCACGTCTGCTTCTCCATCCCACCTCCAGACCTTTGCTGTGTTACTCTTAGCTAGTCATGCCATTTTTTCAGGTGCAGTTAGACTTGAGGAATTAAATAAAAGTGAAATCTCAAACACACTCATTCTTCTGTTTGCTGTTTTTTGCCGTAGGGTGTCCAACAAAAAGAGTGAAAACAAAGAAGCGAAGAAGGCAAACGAACCCAAAATAAGAAAGAAGCCAGGACCCAAACCAGGCTGGAAAAAAAAGATAAAATGTGAAAGGTAACTAACCCAAGCAATGAGGCATGGGACCCCCTCAAGATTAGCACAGTCTCAATGGAGTATCTCTCTGCTTTTCAGAGAGGAACTGCCTACCATTTACAAGTGTCCTTACCAGGGATGCACAGCTGTGTACAGAGGAGCTGATGGCATGAAGGTAAGTTACCATGTGACTGGGGCTTCTTTCCAGCATACATGCTGTGAGGGACTGAAGGGGACAAGTAGCCTTTGATGGGAGCAGCGAATGAATAATGGTATTCAGGCATTCCTGTGCCTTCTCGGGAAGGAGAGATCAAGGTGAATAGTTCAGCTGGGTGACCCATGTACTGTCAGGTCTGGATCCCATTCCCTGTGGAAAGAGGGCCTGGTCTCTCTGTGGTGAAGTTCAGACCTTGGCTTGCTGTGGAGCCCTTTTGGAAATGCTGCTGGCCCATGTGCTGTTTGGTGCCTAGTGGTGGTGAAAATAAGGCTTACACATGTTCTATTAAAGTCCTACAGAAGGGATGGGGTTTCTGGCTTGGCTACAGGCTTGAGTTGTTTCCCACAATGAAACTAGATCTGAGGTATAGGTGTGCAGTGCTGGGTTTTTCCAAAGTTTTCTGGCTTGTGCTGTGTACACCATTGATTAGAAGTATGAAGTTGTTTTGTAGTGAGGAAAACTAACTTCTGACCCCAGTAGGGTATAAAACACTTGTCCCCCATCCTGATTTTTAGAAACACATAAAGGAGCATCATGAGGAAGTTCGGGAGAGGCCTTGTCCCCACCCTGGCTGCAACAAGGTGTTCATGATCGATCGGTACCTCCAGCGCCACGTGAAGCTCATTCATACAGGTACTTCCTGCGGACGGCGGCCACTCACAGCCAAAAGGAGGATGTCATGCAAGAGCACGCTGACAGCACTGTGGTATCTGCCTAAAACACCCCCCTTCTCCTACTTCTGTTTGGAGTTTGGTACAGATAGGCCTCCAGGATATGCCACCTTTTGGGAAGTTGAGCTACTGCTGGCAAAGGAGCTCTGAAATTCACAGTTTAGCTTAAATTGCTTCTGGTAAACATGGGCTTATTGGTACCAGTGTTTGAGGTGCTAACAGTATGCATGACTCCTTCACCATTTCCCTGTTCTTGCTGCAGAGGTACGGAATTATATCTGCGATGAATGTGGGCAGACCTTCAAACAACGCAAACACCTCTCAGTCCATCAGATGCGCCACTCAGGAGCAAAGCCCCTCCAGTAAGTGCAATAAAATGGGTGGTGATGTAATAAAATAAATGACTAGAGGGTCACCACTTGGACCCCCTTTAAGAGGTGAAGCCTCCTACTAGCTTCTTAAACAGGGTCTTTGACCTCTTTGTTCAGTCTTCCTGAAGCCTCTACAGAACTTTGATTAAAGACTTGACAAAAACAATGTGGAATCTGTGCGATTTCCTCCACTTGTCAGAGTAGCAAAGTTTGGTGTGTATAGTTAAATGTTGTTTAGAAAAGGCTCTATCCAAGAGTTGCTGTAAGAGACATGGGCATTCTTTTTATCAGAAAATCCAGTGTGGAAGTGAAGGATTAGATACCTGTCAAGCTTTTGAAAGCAAGGGTAAAGAATTGATTTAAAGAGATTTCTCTGAACTTGCGTTTATTTGAACTGTTCTGAACCTAAGTCCTGCTGTATGGGATGACGTCCTGGGCTGCCTAGAAAACAGGGTCCTGATAGACCTGCTGCCTGTGCTAGGAAGTATAGGGATTTCTCTGCCCTGGCACCATACCAGCACAGGGCTGATGTGGGTAATTAAAAGGAGACATTTTCCTGGGTGTAAATTGGGTTTCTGTGACAATCTCCCTCTGCTGGCCAAACTAGCTAGTTACCTGCTTCAGCTCCCAGTAGATACAAAAACAGGGAATTGGTAAGTAATGAGGAGCGGTCACTGATTCAGAGTGATCTGGATTGCTGGGTAAAGTGGGCACAAGCAAACACTGCATTTTGGATAAAGGGATAAATGTAAATATAATCTAGGAATAAAGAATGTAGGCCATACTTCTAGGATGGAATAGCCGTGACTATGAAAGAGTGGTGGGTAATCAGCTGAACATGAGCTCCTATCATGATGCTTTGGCCAAAAGAGTGAATGCGATCCTGGGATGTATATACAGGGAAATCTCAAGTAGAAGCATAGAGGTTATTTTACCTTTGTATTTGACATTGGTGCAGGTCTGCTGCCCACAATTCAGAAGGGATGTTGATGATAAATTGAAGGAGTTAGAAGAGCAACCGGAATGAGTAAAGAGTTAGAAAACATGCCTTAGAGTGCTAGAGTCAGAGCTCAATCTATTTAGTTTAACAAAGGTTAAGAGGTGACTTAATTACAGCCTGCAAATATCTACAGGGGGAATAAATATTTAGTAAGAGGCTCTTCAATGCAGCAAAGAAAGGTCTAGCACTCCACAAGCTGGAAGTTGAAGCTAGACATTGAGTGGAAATAAGATGTACATTTTTAACAGAGGATATTTAACCATTGTAACAATTTACCAAGGGTCATGGTGGATTTGCCATCTCTGGCAATTTTTAAATCAAGCCTGGATGTATTTCTGAAAGATAGAACTGCTCCAAAATAATTCTAACAGTCTAAGGCAGGAGTGGCCAAACTTAGTCACCTCTGAGCCACGTACAATAATCTTCAGAAGTTTGAAAGCTGCAAGATGAAAATCCTGCCCCAAGATCCCCCTTCTGTGCAGGCCAGAAGCCCTGAGCTTCTCCCCCCCCACCCACCCAAAAAAAGATGTGCCATGGTGGTGCTGAAATAGTGTCAGCTGCTATCAACCTTATTCTTCATATGCCTGAACCCATTTACCTGGATTCCTATCGAGTAGGCCCAGATCGGTATACAGTCTCGAGGGAATGGCCTTTCATTCAGCCAAGGTTACTCTAGTTTCTCACTTTGGATGAATTACTGACAGGCTGAGCTGTAGCAGGTGCCCTTGTGTTGTTGCTCTAATTGTGTTTTGCTTTCCAGATGTGAAATCTGTGGTTTCCAATGCAGGCAGCGAGCGTCCCTCAAATATCACATGACCAAACACAAAGCTGAGACAGAGCTGGAGTTTGCCTGTGACCAGTGTGGAAAACGTTTTGAAAAGGCCCACAACCTTAATGTCCACATGTCCATGGTGCACCCACTGACCCAGACTCAGGACAAAGCAAAGCCACTGGAGCCTGAGCAGATTCTCCTATTGAATCCTCCAGGGACTGTGGAAAGCCAGGCTGTAAAACCAGAACTGACAGCACAACAGGAGCCTACTTGAAGGGCTATTGGAGGTGCATATGGATCCAGCCTTGTATAAACCATACAGCCGAGTGGGGATTTTTAATATACATTTTAATAGTCTCAAACTCAGTGGAAATAGCTTCAGCTTGCTCAGAAAAAAAAGCTTTTACTGTGCTGTGATTCTCCATGCTTTTATCAAATTCAGCAGTGTTGTACTAAGCAGTCTCCATCTAATTTAAGAGAACTGGATGTTCTACACTCTCCCACGTGGTGATAGAAACCAACCAAGTTGTACCACATCAGTTAAGTAGTTGCATAATATGCAGGCATGTATGTAGTTCCCATTCCGAGGGGTCTACAGTTATACAGGACAGTGGAGTTACTTAAAACTAGACTTTGTTTTAAATTGCAGTTCCCAAAGCAAGTCTAAAGAGAAATTTGTAACCTACTTTTTATGTTAACAAGCGCTTCAAGGTTTTGCTTGTAATAAATTATTTACAAAGTAATTTGAACCTAGTAGTCCTGGTTACAAAGATGGAGAACAGCTGATAACTTTCCTTGTCTAGCCATTTCTTTGGATTCTACAAAAACTGTGTCTTAGTACACAAACACTTCTTTCTGCATCTGCAGAGAGTCAGTCACCTCTCTCTCTACTGCCCTTGCCTGGGCTACAGTTCTCCATCTGTATCATCACTCAGAAGAGGATTGGTTCATCACAGAAATCCTCAGCTACAGTGGGCTTCCAGGAACAGAAGAGGGCAGCTTTCATCTCTGGGTCAAACTCTTCACAGGGGTCGAGTAACTGGGAGGGGAAAAAGCAACTGCTATTAGAGGCTTGTTACTGCTTCTTCAAAGCAAGCGAAGGTCAGCACCAGCTTTTGGAACTTACCAAAACCTGCCTCAGCTAGAGAAGAGGGACAGCATGGTTGGGTTGGGCAAGAGCTGCCACTTACACAAACAGTAGGGCTGTGATCCCAGAGAAGTACCAGGGACGTGACATTTAATGCTGTATGGTTGGGGGACAGTGCTAGTTCATGCATAGTCTTGCCAAAACAACGGAGGGCTGCATGCACGCAGACACTAAATGGACTTGCGAGAAGTGAAAAGGATGACTCAGCCTACCTGGTGTATATGTATAAAGCTCTTTTTAGGGCACCGTGCAATTGAATGTAGCAGAAATTGACGAGCCTTTGTTATCACCTCTAAAGAATCCACCTAGTGAAAAGACATTGTATCAGCAGGTTCAGGACAAAGTATAGCCACTTGAAATCTAGTCTATGCTTTTAGCTTTAATTAAAAAGCATGTTGACTTTTACAAGTGGTTTAGGTACTTTAATTTTTACACCCCTGTTGAGTAAGTAGGATAAAATGCATTCCAAGGGGCCCTATCTTACAACAGCACTCAACTTCGATCATTTTTGTATGACTGGCACCTCCAGGCCTCAGTGAGTTGTGTGCTGTACAACTATCAACTGTGTAAGCCATTTCAAAAAGGAAATATACTTTGTAAAGGCAAGTGAATAAAAGGTGTTGGGGCTAGGAGACTTCAAAGTAAAATTCAGTTAGGTCAGGGAAGAGAATGAGCGCCACTCACGTGCTTCAGGCTGTGGAGGCTTTGTCTCTCCTGAGCAGATCTTTCAGGATTCTTCCCTTCAATGTAGAGTCGAAGCAGCTGGATATACATGTCAACAGCAACATAAAGGAACGTTTGCTCTCTATTAAGTAGGTTTTGGTGAAAGCAGGGGATAAGGCTAGAGGGAATTACACAAGGTACAAAATGAGTACAGTGCAAGAGGAAGCCTCAAGTAACAGCATCTTACCATACCGTTTTAAAGGAACGGGGCAAAGGTGCATCCAGCATTTGCACCACCCGATTTGAAAACTAACTTGCAGGTAGGATTTCACTACGAGACTTGCTGTATTCAGCACTGGAAACTACATCCATCCCTTTGGCTTGGAACACGAAGTGTGAATGGACACTTCTAGCAAGAGAAGATGGAATCAACATCTAGAAATGGTACATCTGGAAATGGTAGTTCTGCTGAGTTGATGACATTAACAGAGTGCGAGAAGGGCTTGGAGCAGGGAAAGCTTTCAGGGACTGGGTCAGTCAAACAAAAGTAGCACTGGCTTTCAGAGGGTTACAAATGTTCTTAGCTTTGCAAGTTACCAGTTTGTTTCACCCTTAACACACTGGCTAATGCTAAAGTGGCTAATGCAAGCAGGTTGGGTGGGGTAGCATTGCCATTTGAGTAATACACCCATCCCAACTTTTCTATCACACTATACCACTAGAAATTCTCTCATGACACACACATATAGAATTGCTTGGAAAGGGGTAGGGGAGCAGCCAACCCCTTCCTTCTCCCACAAACCATTCCCTTAACATCTTTGTTACCTGTAGAATGCAAGAGGCAACAGGCTGATGTATTGGTCTGAGGCTGCACTGTGTAGAATGTGATAAGGTCCGTGGTCTGTAAGAGCCAAAGAGAGGAGAAGGGCTAAATGTCTTAGGTCATTGGGTCTCTGCAGGTACTGCCACAGCAATGCAGATGCTGGGCACAGTTCCTTCCAGGCAACAGCTGGAGATTCTGCATAACCTGAAGTTTGAGTCAGGTGACTCCTGAGACGGCTTGATGGATTTCAAGCCTGTCAGTCTCCAGCAGCTGGCACAGTACTGAATTTGTGTAAGTTATTCATCCTGATTGTCAGCCTCTGTGAGCTTTAAACTGGGTGGTCTCAGCTACCTCTCAACAACAACTGGTTGCATTCAGTGAAGATCTGGCAGCCCTTCACTGGGCTCCTGTGTCGACCCACAGCAGCTGAGGGAAGTCTGAAAACGCTACCCTATGGGCACCTAGTGTCAGAAAAGTTCTTTATGCCCAAGGGGTGCTATGTTTTCTGTGCTGCTTACAGGGGGAAGAGGCTCCGGCAGACAAATATTCATCGGACCCAGAAGGGAATCTCTTAAAGCATCTGGTACCAAATTTTGTATTCCCACCAACTGGGGGGGGGGGAGAGAGTTCTACTCACCTTTCTCTGCTGACTGAAAGAGAACTAGCCAGGACATGCCATGCTCTTCCAAGCATCTGACAATCTCCAGGCACCATTCCAAAGATTTTTGAACCTCTGTCCCTTCCTGTAGATTTCAGGAAAGCACACACCCTTACTGTGAGTTGTGATTACATTTCAAACAAAGAACAGCCCTAGAGTGTTTATAAAGTGTGAGGGCAGTGCTAGCATTAGCACTACGAAAAACACAGCAAGAGCCCTCCTCCTCTCTATAGTCAATGCATGGATGCTAATGCCAGAGCCTCCAGATCACTCTGGCCCACAACAAACAGGATGCTGTAACCAGGGGTTTATCAAAAGCTGTAGAAAGAGGACCCAAGCCTTTCCCAACCGTTCTCAGCACATAGCCTTGGGCAACTCACTTCACCTCGGTATCTGTGAATATATTACCACCTATTTCACAAGAAGTGATGTGCATTAGTTAATGTTCATACAGCATTCGCCAGCTCTCCCCTCCCATAGCTCATGCTTCTCTCCTGACCAGTTTGTCTCCAAGCCTCCTTTCACATCCCCCCCTTGGCTTGGAACAGCCTCTTACATCAACCTTTGCCAAACACCTTCCCTTAAAAAAAACTCCCAAAACCTTGTTGCACAAAGTAATCCAGCTGTAAAGGTCCCTCTCCACTCTATTTGATCTGCATTGTTAGATTGTCAGGAAAGAGGATCTGTTCCCTCTTTGGGACATTATCTCCTGTAAAGTGCCATGTCCATTTCCTGTCCTATAGAAAATGACTAATAATAAATGCAAAATGCTATATAAAGGCTAAGCAGCATTATTCATATTAGTTCAAGTACTAGGTGAGTGAGGCATAAAATCCACTCAATGGGAAGATCTGAAAACTGAGTCAGCCAGGAAGACAAATACTAAATACTAATGTGATAGGGAGGGTGGTGTCATAATGAGAGGAGGGGCACTGTGTGTTTGATTTATGAACAGGATAGGAGAGAGCAGGGACTTTCATCATGCTCTGCCTGGGACATCCCTTACTCCCTTCTCTAGTGGGAGGATCCATCAAGCTTGGTAGTGCTGGCCTAATGGATCTTTAGGTGGCAAATCAGCCTTTTTAGACCTATACAGCCTGATGAGACAGGAATTGGATTTACCTTTGGTGCTAATCTGGTCAAGATGAGATCCATGAGTGAAAAGAAGAGCAGGCACACTAGGAGCTGCAAGTGAAAAAGGTTGCATGTTATTTATATCCTCAGCCTTGACCTAAAACTTGCATGTTCCATTCAGGATGTGGCCCCTAAACAGGCCCCAAGGCTTTTCTGGGTTCGTTACAGCTGGCGGGATTCTTTCCAGCAAGACCATGACACACGGGATCCTGCACAGCACTCAAGACAGCTGATAAAGGTGAATCTGGGATAGCAGTGACAGGACGTCTTGAATGCCAGAATCCATTTTTTCTTGAGGCAAAACTCCATAGAAATCACGTAATTCTCAACAGCAGGAATGAGGATTAGGGGAAGTCAGTAGTCAAAAAGAACTGACACCAACATTCCCCAAATCCACAGACATAAATGATCTTCAACAGTCATGAAGCTGTGGAAGACACAGGACTGCCCAAGCAAAAGCATATTGCAAGCCGACGCTGCGCTTCCTCCAACCTGTGACAGTGCCCTCAATCCTAACGTTTTCCACTGCTATTCCGGTAAAACTGGCAGTTTTGTGATCAGGGTCAGAACCACCCTGGTTGTCACTTATGCCATTATTGAAATATGAACTCGGCCTCCTAGCCTTCTAAGAAATATGGGAGTAGAAGTGGCCAGAAAGATGTCTGAATGCTATAGACTAGGATAGCCGAGGAGAAACAACTGGAGTGCACCTTTTAATGCCACTGGAATCCAACAGAGAACTTTCCAGAGAGAGACGGAATGGAGAAAGCTATAAACAAATTTGCTAACAATCTAGGACTCAGTAGGAAGAAGGTGTACGGAATAACCCTAAGTAACCCAACTGTTTTATTCCTAGACAGGTAACTGACCCAAACAGTACGCTCCAATTTCCCATGACTGCATGGTTTACCCTTCGCCAGCTGCACAGCACATTTTGTCCCTGTACACAGTAGACAAAATTCTCCTCACAATTACACCGGAGCAATTCCACTCAAGTCAGTGCAGTTGTCCTGCTCCCTAATCAGTGGCTAGGCCAGCAGTTCCCAAACTGGGGGTCGTGACCCCAAGTAGGTTCGCTTCCTCAGCAGATGGGATCACGCCCATCTCGAGTGTGCAGAGGACACCATTTTACAAAATCGCCTCTCCTGCACAGCGTGCTCTCACACACACCACACGCACGAGGTCACGACGCACGGCAGATGTTATTTTGCTCTACAAAATGGCGTTCTCCAGGCAGCATGACCTTGCATTCACTGTATGTGTGTGAGATTATGCAGTCCAGAGGATGCCATTTGGTAAAGCAAAACAGCATCTTCCTTCCAGCATGACCTTGCATGTACAGACATCATTTTTAAATGGCAACTTCCATGCTGTCTGGGGTAGTGTGAAACAACACATCTGAAAATGGGGTCATGGATGGAAAATGTTTGGGAACCCTGGGCCAGGCAGTTTGTTTTGACTGCTACTCTGCCTCTTCACCTGTTGTCTTTGCCATATGTTTAGATTGTGAACTCAGTGTGTTCAGTGCCTAGTACAACGGGGCCCTGATCCCTGACTGGGGTCTCTAAGAGCTGCCACAACGTAAATAAATAGCAGTAGTAGTTATAATAATTGACCCAATGGCAGGAAAAGGCAGGACTGCTTGTTTCCACTCATGTAAATTACTACCTGTACAGGAATTACTTTTTGTTGTATATTTTGAAATGCAAATTGTCAATATAATTTGAAGAGGTTTCTCCAAGAACTTTCCTGAATGGGGGGAACTCAGTAATAAAAAAAGGTAAGGGGGGCAACAGCACCACCTTGCCCCTGAAAAAGTACTAAACAGCTCTGATTGTGCAATTATTTCCTTTTCCCCTCCTCCTGTAATGTGACATCTCTGAAAATCCTTGTGCACAGAGGAACACTAAGTTAATTAGGGAAAATGGTAGACACCAGAGAAAATCCCTGGGTGTAATTTATTACCAGGAGGTTCTCTGCATCTTCTCTCACAGTGTAAAGAATGCCCTTATTCATGCCCTGTGTACACTTAGCCTCAAAGCTCCTCATTGCAGCCATCAACCTTCTAGCTGAGCAGGCCAAACTGGAATTCCTTTCAGAATTAACAGCTGCTTTAACTTAAACTGGGACTTGCAGCCCCAGAACGCTGAGCAAGCTTCCCAGCAATCACCTGGCTTTTGTTTTTCAACTCTGTTGAAGAGTTTTCCCTCTTTTCACTTACCAGAAAATTCTAATGAGAGTTATACAAATCTGACACAACTTTACCCTTGGGGGGAAAATTCAGAGCCCCATCACCCCCAGAAACCAGATTTAACAAGGTTTACAAGGGACAAGACAATAGCACTGGACAGTCATTTCTCTTAGTGTTACAAAAGATAAGATAAATACAAATAAATATCAAATGTATATTTACTAATGGTTTAAGAACAATTCCAAATGGGAAGAGAACTGCAAAGGGTTAAAGATGTTTATTCTTGCCTGCTCTGTGTCAGACCTCAGTCTCTTCAGTGCCTCTCTCATTCTTCCATGTGCTGCTTGCTGTTGAACAGTGAAATGTAGAAAGGCGGCAGAAATCCAGGGTGTATCAGAGAGGGAGAATTCTGCTTCTAATGAGAGGAAACTGGGAAATGAAAACAATGTAATAATTTGAGAGATACACGCAGGGGTTTGAGTGAGGAGAGAAATCAGGGCCTCTGGTCAAGGCCACATTAGAGTAAGGAAATCAAGAGACAAAGTCTTTCTGCCCAGGAGACTTCTTTTCTCCAACTTCCGTTCCTGCATATAGACAGTTTTCTAAAGCATCTGACTAAGGGACTGTGGCTATACCAAACCCATCTGCCCAAAGATCTCACTGCACAAGGCTATTTTCCTGCCTGTCATCTAACAGTAACTGTCTATTTTATTCTATGATGGCCTATATTTTCCTATGTTGCTTGGCACTGTCCCACAATGAAACGGTGACATTCTCTAGCCTGTGTTACGCAAGAGGTCAGACTAGAAGATTATAATGGTTTCTTCTGGCCTTAAAATCCATCAGTGAATCAATGTATAAAGCTGTTCTGCAAATCTCCCATCCCCGTTAGCGTTTCACACTGCCAACTAAAAGCCCAGCAGTCTCTTTCAGAGAGTAGACTCACGCACTTTATTTTGCCACAGAAAGACAAACTGCCTTGAGTGCATTCTCATGTCTGCCTACAGTCTGACACCCAGGCTCCTCAGACTCACCGAGTAGCAGAATGCTGGCATTTCCTTAGTCGCTGCAATTCCTGTGCCAGTGGAGCTTCAAAGTGGAGCCTCTTCCACTGGGAGCAAAGCACTGGCTCCAATCTCAGCCACCACAACTGGAAAGAACATTGGAAACCAGCAAAGTTAGCAATCGCAGAATGGGGTCAGCAAAGTGAGACATGGGGTAGAAGCCACAGCATCTCAAATACTGCTGAAGATCCTTTATTGCTATGTATGCTATCTAGTGTTGGTTAATAACCAGCAAGGTACTAGCTGCCCATTCAAGCTCCTTACAACAGAAGTCATTCTGAGAAGGGATGTCATTCCCAGCCTAGCTTCAGCCATGCAGTTCCATCTGGGCTACTTACTCCATCATTCCCACATGGCACATGGGACAATGTGTCTCTGGTGATGCCTGTAGCTATTTTCTTGGTGTATCTGTGTTCTGAAGGCTTTTTGTGTGACTTTTTTTATTTTAAGTTTGTGGGATTTTAAATAATTGACCAGTTTGTGCATAACAATATTTTGGGCACTTTTACAGTGTTAAAAAGAAGGGCTTGTATTTTTGCATTTTTAGTGATCTCTGGTGAAGTTTGTGAGCCACCTTGGTTAGGTGGCTAGCAGAGTTGGGTGGGAATCTTTTTGTTTTTTTTAAAAAGAGTAGATTTGGGCTGACTGAATACACACAAAGAAGAAATATAATCAAGAACATTTACCGCTGCAGAAGAAAGGATAATGGGACACGTGGTTCTACATGTTGTCAAAACATCATTAACCCCTTGTGCTGATTCCTCATAATCCAAACTGGCGTTCAGCAGACCCTGAAGGAGTGCAAGTGCAATGTGAATAAATTATAATGTCTTTCCTATACATTTCACTGACATATGTTGTCAGCTAATAAAAACCAGCTGTAGGTGTCAGTATTATTCAAGAGGGAAATCACACCCACAAACCTAGCCTGAACCTAGTTTTCTCCTGCTAAGAAAAAACAGCTAAATTATAACATTTCAGTACAACTTCAACATCTGCAGTCTAATCCCTCACGTTTCACTGACTCATGAAACATTTGCATTCATCACTCCTCTTCCACACCCACAGTTCATAATGTGTGTTTGGGGACTTTAGGTGAACATAAAGTTCTTATTTTGGGTTCTCAAAATCACTGCGTAAATGCGCATTCCAGTTCTAGTAATAGTGGCAAATCAGGGTCCTAGTGTAAGTCAGAAAATTGTTTCCTGGCAAATAACTTCAGTCTTTGCATAGTGTGGGAAACGGAGGGGAAAGATTAAACTAGTAGTTACCCTGAAGAAGTGAGCAGTGATGTCATAGGAGAGTGCACATCCTCTGGAACAGATGTTTCTCTGTAACAGAATAAGACAGACAGGCGTTCACTCAATAGTAGGTCACAGGTTTTTTAACATTTTGCAATCCTTTGGCAACTCTGAACAATAGGGATAGATCTGACAGTGCAGAGCAAACCTTTCTGAAAGCCCAGTTACTTGTTCCTGTTAGAGCCCCTGGTCAGGACTTCATTTCTCCTGTGAAGCAATGTTAGTCACTAGATACTGCTCTGAATTTTTCTATCGTCAGACAGTAACAGATAATCTTGCTTACTGCATACTGTGGATGAGAGAAGTGGTTTTAGGCAGGCAGAGTGACATTCTTTGGATGAGTGGATTTCTCTTGCTCCATCAATGCAGGGACAGAGATACGGGTGCTTTGGAAGGAGTCATTAGCCAAGTAAAGTAAATAAAGCTGATTAATATCAGGAGAATATAAAAGGGAGAGAGATCCAGAAGATGATGGTGCAACCATTATGAAGCTATTATTTCATGTTAACTACTAAGATGTTTCAAAATATTTCACTGTTTTAAAGATGGAAAATAAGCTCCTCCAGGAGCCATAATAAAGGACTTATAATTGAGGGATGGAATATGAAAAATAAATTGATATAGTCTCAAGGATTCCCCTTTCTCAAAGTCTGTGTGTAGACCTTATTTGACACAACCTGACTTAAAGGTCACAACACTGAAAATAGTTGTCCTATTGCTCACCACCCTGCAGGTCAAAAGTCTAAATTACTGATAGTGATTTTATTCAAATACGCACCCAATTGTGGTATATTCACTACATTCAAGAAAGTGGTAGATGACTTCCTCATACCAAATGTTCATATATAGTATTTCCTAAGAGCCCTCTCTCATCAGCATAACATACTCATCATTAATCCAGACAAACTAACTCAGAGTGCATTCTGCTGCAGAGAGAAAGCACACTGGGGAATACTACTGTACCAGCCATTGGCAAGTTTCACACCACCAGAAAACTTTTCCAGGTATCTGGACATCACATGCAATGCCACAATCATCAGAAGCAAAGGTTGTCCGAGGTTCCCACATAGTGACAGAGTTCCCGCTTTCAAGCATGAAGGTGTTTCTTCTCCATCCCCGACTCTGAAGTGTAATATCCCTATCCAGAGCAATTACCAAACTTGTTACTGTTTGGGAAATTGTACATACCAGCTCAGTGTTTACAAAATGAAAGAAATCGTCACAATCTAACGTCATTTTCTTTCCTCTTCGGCACATCATGATGAGAACTGATGGAGGGAGACTCAACAGAATCCTAAAGCAAATTTTAAAAATATGCAGTCAAGAAGATGACAGAAAACAGCTCTCAGACCATATTAAGCCTGATTGATTTCAGCAGAGTTTAGAGAACTTTCCAAGACACTAATTCCTTAAACATCTGCCAGCAGAAAACATAAGGATTACTCATTGGGGATTTTTCCAGGGGATCAGAAATAGATTTAGTGTTTCAATAAAAGATTCAGAACAGTTTCAAGTCACATTAGCAATAGCCTTGGAAATGGTGGAATGCCCTTCTCATCCGCAGTGGGAAGTAAAGCATGTTAATGATGACCAAACACAGGTGGTGAGATTAAGGGAGGTGATGGTTGTAAATAGTGGGTCCTATAGGATACAATAAATTGAATTTCTAGAAGTATCATCAGGGTCAGTCTTTAGGTGAGTGTTATGTGTTGAGTGAGATCTCAAATACCTGGGAGTTAGGCAACAAACACCTCACTCCACAAGATTCACATCACACTAAATCAGTTAAAATATGTGATATATTCCCACATTAATCATCGCCCCTTAGGAAAACAGATGTACAATTATTTAATTGCCATTGTGCACAGTGTCGTTGAGTTTCTGATAGTAGCTTTAGATCAGAAAAGTTTATCTCATTCTGGAATCCTGTTTGTATTGACCTTTTCTGTAGTAGCACTTCCTGCTCCCTCCAAAGCCGTTCACTTACAGCAGAACCATTTCCTATGGTTTTTAACCTTTCCTGGAAAACCCTAAATAAGAAGTGTCCCTTGTCATTCAGGCAGACAGCGGGTAAAGTACTCCTACATCGCAGCTCAAGCACCATTTCCTGGAAGGAAGAAAAATCTTTTTATAACGTTACGTCAGTCTGCATTTCAAATCCTCTTCCGTCCTCTGACATCAGTGACTGAGGTGATTTTAGATTTACAGCAACTGCACATGTACCCAGAAATCCCAGCCCTGGATTAACACACAATGAAGTGACAGATCTCCCTGAATAACCTCTGAAGGGAGAGAATTCACCTTTATGAATGCTACACCTATCCAGCATGCAGTTTCCAAGTTATTCATCTGAACTTGGTTACTTTAGGTTTTGGTTTTGTAAAGCACGTTGGTGCTTGGAAAACATACTTTACTAAATTTGCTTTACTCTGGAGTTGGACTGGGGAGTTGGACTCCCCAGTTTCAGTGCAATCAGTTTTACTGATCATTCAAGTGTCTGAAGCGATTAGGTGGCTAGATGAATTACATTTCACTTATGGAAAGCCAGATTCCAAGAGAGTTGATGTGTGTTCTCTCTTGTTTATATTGAGCAGAAGGATCAGATTGGAAGCTAGTTTCTTTGATGTCTTCAGTGGTAAAATAGATTTGTACCTTTGAATACCAGTCAGCTGCACGCAGAGATATAACTTGACTAGCCTGACAGCTAATTAGAACCAATTACAAATAGAAGAGGTACCTTGGTACTAAAATGCCTAGAAGAACTTATTTTATCTTTTCAAGATGGCAACTTTGCTTCTCTGTAACACTAATTTGGGAAACTCTTTACTTCAAGGCTCTGCATATAAGTATATTAATAAACGGGGTGGAGTGAACTGCCAAAAGTCAATCCTTTTAACAGAATCCCACTTCGTAAGTGTGCAAACTGTCATCTTCTAGGACTCAAGACTGGCTGCTTGCACACTTTCAGAAGCTGTGTTTCTGTCTCTCAGCTTGTAACAGCAGGCTGGACAGTTCTAGCGCCTTATGGGCATGTGAATTAACACACTAAAGCAGTGGAGAAAATATTCTTACTGATCTATTTTTGGGTATCCAGAGCACCAATCATAATAGCTAAGCACCAAGTACTGTCTTCCAGACACTGAAATTTTAGAAAAGATTTTGTCATGCCAAATTCTTGGATCTGGTATATGGATTTGTATCATGATCTAAAATCACCTGTAACCTGCAGAGAATATCAGGATTGACTGTCCTGTCGTGAACGGAAATCTCTGACTTCCCCAACTGGCCACAGCTGTCCAACTCTGACCTGGAATTAAAAGACACTCCTGATGACTATCCCTGCCATACATACTCAGTGACTTTACCTGTAACAAACTGGGAAAACGTCTGCATAATCTCTCATTAACATTATGTAACTTCGTTTCTCTGTTCAATTGTATTTTATGCCTAACTGAATGCCAAATGAAAGGAGGCTGTAAAGAGGGGTTGTTAAGGAACCCAGTGAGGGTAAAACAATGATACCGATAAGACAGCCTCTCTGATACTCACTTTAAACAACAATGGCTGCGCCATCAATTGAGGAAAGGAGGCCACCTGGCTAACGCCAGCCAAATTAGGATGTTTTTCTCTTCCCAAGGCTAGGGCTGAGATCAAACAATCCTGAGCGGATAAAAAAGGTGCTTCTGGCAGAAAGCGAAGGGGGAAATGGTCAGCTCAGCAGAAGCTAACAGAGGGAGACAGTGTCATCAGGCAGTGAGGCTGACACACAGACAGATTTACTTGAGAGCCATAGTTTGCAGCAAGCTAGCAGTAATTTAATCTCCAGAGAGAATGAGAGACACCAAGACTAAGTTACGACTACCTAGGGGATTGAGGGGAATGCCAAGCATAGGTAAGACAATATGCTTTGTTATTTTTAAACCTACTTCTCAGCTCTGTGTATCATTTGGGCAAAATAAATCATACTTTGTTTTGGAGAAACTGCTTAGTGTCACTGCATACTATTAATGACCACTGACTATGTGGCTGGCAGCTAGAGAAATGTAACCTGAAGACACAGTTGAACAGTGGTTCGACTGCGGGATCCCACCCCAAAGAGAAGTGGAGGCACAGACCTGCCATTGTTAAAAGTACACATGGGAACTGGAAAAGTGTCCTGGAAATAACAGCCTGCCATGGGATCATGACACTATCATGCTGAAGAGACTATACGAGGTGAATGGCAAGATCTGTGCAGAGTATTGAATGGTGTTCACTGGGGAATAGAGAGGGAAGAGACTTCTCTCTTGTACTCAAACCTTAAAGGTTCTCTGCAGCTGCCTTTGGGATTTCCATCACAGCAATAGACACAGAAAGGGATTAATGCTTGTTGCCACGGAAGTGTCCAATACCCACAATTTAGTACTCTGCATCAAGAACTTTAGTACTAAGAAACAAGGCACCTTTATTTCAAAAGCAGGGGTTTCAAAACATTCAGCTAATCAGCTGAAGAACTTTAAATGCTTAATTATGAAATGAAAGTGTTAATATTTACAAGATTTTATAAAATTAGAATTTTTTTTGAAGAAGTCTTTATTATGGTGGAAACTCATTGTGCTGTGTAAGAATGTATGCATCATACAGATGTATGCAGTAATAGAATCTGATGGATGACTTAGGAAGTCAGAATTTAGTTTCTGGGGAAATCAAACACTGAGCTAACATGAACATCTATGGCATTACGAAATGCTCAGCAAAACTTGTGTTAGACCAATATATGACAACCATTATGGAGAAGTGAGTGAGGGGCAGCATTCTATGACATTGCTCTGGCTTGAGTCAGCCACTCATATGTGGTTCTATATATGCATTAGCACATAAAATATAAATCTTTCCTAACTATGCTATGGGTACAGAATACAACACTGCCCTATCCGGTCAGTCTTCATATTCCCAATAAAACTGTCACTGTTGTGCAAGCGTAACCATGTGAGATAAAGTACCTTTGGGAGAAATCCAGAATTGTATCAATGAGAATGCCACATGCCTTTTCCAGGTCTCCATCACAGCCTCCACAAGTAGAGGATGCTGGAAGATACCATTGGTACACCGCCCAGTAATGGAAGTCCTGCCTGCAATATTGAACAATGGAAGATTTGAATCCTATCTAAGAAGATTAATGCTTCCTCTCCTTTGTTTTACCGAGACACAGTACACAAATGGAATGGCAGAAACAGGCTGCGACACAGACCTGCATATGTGATAAATCTGTATGAAACTAGAAAAGTGATTGCCCTTAGAGGAACAGATTAAAAACTAACACTTCCCTTTAAGGTCTTTTAACAATCCAGAGACCTGAAGAACCTAGGCAACTAGTGTTTGCAAGATGACCTGTAGAAAGCATTTCATGCTTCTGAGGATGGGAAGGTCTGGAGATAGAAAGATGTTCTAGCGAATTCTGTGGAGGTCAAAGGTTACCATGGATAACTTCAAGGGAAGCCAAACTCATCATTTCTAACATATCTTGACCTTTTGATTGAGATGTGGGGGTCATTAGAAGCTCATGCCCCAAGCCAGACAATTTATTTACATTGTCTCCAAGCTTATGGACCTGCTCTCATATTTCTGACTTAACTGGAAAAGCATTTTCAACTACTTCCATTTTTACAGGATCCTTCTAAACTTACCTTTCAGAAGCAGAAAGCATATCCTTCTCAGGCTGGATTTTTAGTTCAAACAGCAGCCACTCTCGGAAAGATAACTGGGAAAAAACAGATTCAGCACAATAAAAGAGCAAACCAGCAAGGACACATGACTTCTAAAGCTTGGTTACCAAAAGGAGATCAACCACTCTCGCTCAATTAGTAAGATCTCTCTCACATGGCAGAAGCACAGGAAATTAAGTTCCCATTTAGTCACAAGAACAATTTCTGTTCCTGGAGCATTCGCCTAGTAATAAATCTAAACCAAGCCACCACTGATTTTCAAAGACTAGTAAAAGCATCATGCACACACATCTTTGACACTTCTAATGTGCTCATGTTCTCAATATCTAGACACCAGTATGGAACACATGGCAATGTAAATCAATAATAAAAGGAGAAAACAAAAATTCCAAAAAACCTGTAAGTAAGGCAGCCGTAATCAAACATTCCATTCAAAGCAAAAGTCTTAAAATATTATACATGTACTTTACTGTATTGACCATTTTAACTAATAGAGTACGTGAAATAAACCTAACAATACTCCATTCCTTGTCTCCCATGACTTCTTCACATAAAGATAAATCTTTTTAATGAACAAAAGATCAGATAAAAGAACATCAGCTACATTCTCAAGCGGAGGTAAAATTAATAAATCTATGAAACGTGCTACCCTGCTTTATATCAATACAGCGAAAAATATGTACTGATGTGCACAAATAATCCAGGTGTTCATGTACACTTTAGAGGACAGCATGCATTTAAATTGGGCGCCAGGAAAAGCTCATGAGCATTTTAAAAAATTTTGGCCCTTCTCATAGATCTTACTACCAAAGATGAAACTGTTAGTGAGGCATCACAGATTGTACAATAAATATATTATATATATATATATATATAATTAAAAAGCCTCCACACCTATTGTTCCTGCATTATCACATTATAGCCTACTCTACTTTTTATTGTCATTTTCCTTATAAAGCCAAAATGCCTCATGTCCTTTCTCCTATCTGCACCTTACCTGTTGATTACAGGGATAATTTTATTAATGCTTAGATTTGGCTGTACATGTCTTCAAAAAACTGTACAAACACTGACTAAATAATAAGCTTTTACAAGGAGCAGTTATTGCCACTGACAAGTAATAATACTGCAACTATGCTAGGAAATCCCAAAGCACAGATCTGAAGAGTTAGCATCACAGTCTGACTGAAGTTACGGTATGACTATTACCTGGAATGCTTTCTCCTTCAAGAGTTTTTGGAAGAATGTTTGCTTCCATAAACAGAGGCTGGTTCTCATGTAGTTTACGGAGGGACAGGAGAAGGACCTCCAGGACAGTTCTGGTGCATTCTCTTCACAGCCAATTCCTCGAGCCTCTAAGATCAGCCGTGGCACAACATACTGTAACTAAAATAAAGACAGTAGAAACTTACATATTGGTATTAATGAAAAAAGCCCCCTTGCAGTACCCAATTACTGGACGCACTGAGTTTGGAAACACAGACGAGGATAGTGTACCAAAAATACATTTTATTCAATTATTTGGCAAAAATGTGTCTGCACAAGCGGAAGCAAAGTTGAGGTGTCACTAAAAATTGGGCCCTGAAACAGAGTTCATGGGTCTAGTCCTTCGTTTTGGAGCACTACTATTGTTACTTTCTTCTCTCTAATAACCTCCCAAGCAGCCCGGCATTTAACTTGGCAGAACTAGAACGTCTCAGACTATGCCTACACTGACGATGGCACAGCCAGCAGTGCAGGATCAATTCTGCTGGTTCAACGGAGCGGCAGTAAAGACTCGTTCAATCGACCCCAGAAGTTGACTCCGTAAAACCACCCCTGCAGTAGCATAGTGTGGCGTCGACAGGAGGGCATTTCCCATTGGCACAGCGCAGTGGAGACACCGCAGTAAGTAGATGTTATGAAGTCGACAGGAGATAACACAAGATGCTATACATAGCTTGCATATCTGCTGTTGATTGCTGCCAAAATCCACGGCCAGTGTAGACCAGGCCTCAGTTACATTGGTTTATCTGTTCCTTATGTTACCGATCTACTTGTCACAAAAATCCAAAACTTAAAAAAAATCCATAGGTTGTTTGAGTGTAGCTCAAGCAAATCATAGAATCTGACACAAAAACGATAGGATATAATATTAGATTGTTAACTCTTTCAGTGCTCTGTTAGGGAACAAGAAAGCAAACGGAGTTGGTTACATATTATACACCTTATGGAATGAATAAGCCGAGAGCTAAAGCAGCTCCCATAACAGATTCAGGATAAATACTGCAATTAATGCTAACATATTATAGTATAAATACCTGCAACAGAAAGTTCAAGTGGCACTGTCTTTTTAGTAAGTGATGGCAACAATTTTTTTTTAAATAATAATAGTTACCTTTTTTATAAGGCCACAGGGAAGCAAGCTGCATAAATCATCATGAGAGAGGGAAGGAAACTTGCACAAAAAATAAGCAACTGCTGCAGTACAAAACCTGAGAGGAGAGAGACAGAGAGCAGTTTTTTATTTGATTCATCTGTCATACCTGCCCCATCTTCAACTGCTGCTGTTTTCCATCCAGGAGAGCCCAGGGCCAAGTAAAAACCAAGAATGTCATGTTTCAAAATGATCTAAATAAAACCTGCAATGATATCCAGTGGTCACCCACTCAAACACTGTAATCATATGGGAACACTGTGGGAGGTTTGACAATGGCTTTTAAAAAACAAGGATATATAAAAGTAACTGAACTACACTGATCATTTTAAGAGCTGGCACAAGAAGTCTGGAAGAAGATGGGAATAAAATCAAAACATACCAGGGAGAGAGACTACAGCCCTGTTTTTTGTAACTCAGGGCTGACCCAGAGCCATCCTAATTTTCAATATGTGGCTGTAGCCTGCAAAGACCACAGGTACCAACAAAAAATGCTTCATCTTGATTTGAATGGCCAGGTAGGACTTGGTGTTTCTGTGGATTACACCTCCATGTTGAAAGATGAGGGTGGCTTAAACTGATCCTGTCATGCCAATTAGATGCAGTCCCTGGACTCCTCCCAAATTTCTTAAGAAACCCATTTGTGGACAAAGTTGGGACACATCTGGTCTAAAGTTTCTACTTTTAAGTTTTATTTTCAAATAAAAACTTTCCAAACCTAAATACTAACACGTCCAATAGTGTGAGTGCCAGACATTAATAAGAGGAGACTCTACTGTATGGCAGGATGTCCTGCCTGGGACAAACTCATCCCTAGAAACAGAAAAACCTAGTATATGATGAAGGAAGAAATGCACCTCATGCAGAAAGCTAAGGATGCTCCTGTCCTGCACACGAGTAAATGGTTCCAGTATTCAGTAACAGAAAGGCGCTTTGCAGAGGCAAACTGGGGATCCTGAGATCCAATGTCCACTTCAGGAATGAAAGATCTGGATTCATTTAAATGAATCATAAAGGCAGCTAGTCCTAAAATATGAGCATCATTTAAGGAAGGACCCTGCAGACAAACAAATAAACAACAGCTGAATGAAGAGGTGCATTGCATTTGTAATAAAGCAGCAAATCTCAACTAAATCTCAAACAAATCAAGGGGCAGAATACTGCAACTATCCAATGACTAATTCAGTATAAGAGTAATTGAGCAGACAAAGCACCAGTTAAATTAGACAACTGCCTCCTTCTCTGGAATTCTGCAGCTGGTTCTGGTTAGCATCTACAGTACAAATCAGAGAATTCTACAACAGTAACTTGGCATAATTAACTGTAATTACACCCCTGTAGAATTTTAAAGGCCCATGGCTTTTCAGATTCCATGGCATTTAGATTCATTTATCAGCCTCATAACTTAATCCTTTCAGTACACTATAGGGTGAAGAGCACAAAGCCAAAGAAACACTAAAAAAAAAAAAAAAAAAAAAAATTGCACACGAGGCATGCCTCTGGATCTTGCACTTAGCTATGTAGAAAGACTCCGGGTCTCAATGGTCTCTTAAAAACTGACTAAGACTGGTAACAGTAATGGATGTGCATTTCTGCATAACCCCTTTACATCACTCCAACAATAAAGGGGTTAAAAACTCCTGGGGGAATATAGCCATTCTAAAGCATGGAACGTCTGGAAGCATAAAAGCATCTTTATAAGAGTTCTCTGCTGCCTCCCCCATGCAGCCCTTAGCCTAGGGTGTGCTAGGACAGGCAGGGCTCCTTTAACATACACAATGGCCTGCACCAATCCAGGAGACAAATATAGTACAAAGCTATCTTCCCCTCCTCCACCTCCCCACAACTCTCATCCTGGAATGGATCTTCTGTGCTATGCCTCCCAAGAGATGCAACACAAAATCTAGCCCCAGAACTGTGAGCTGTGGTATGGAAAATTACTAAGGCACGTAATACGGCCTGTACCAGCTCAGAATGAAAATTAGAGGGGGCAAAAATGGTCTTGAGGCTGATACAGCATTTACTCAGTATATCTAATGCACAAGTACCCCGTCTAATTAAACATCAATGCTTCACCCTTATTATACATTACATGTAAAAGTCTCAGTTAATAAAGCTATATAGTTAAAAATTAAAAAGTCCAAAATACAACAATTAATCTGGCCATGCTGCACCTTTTCTGTTTATGTACATAAAAAGTTAGTATATTTCAGTTCAGGTTGTTAAACATGCAGCACAAAATGAGCAACATGGCCAAGGTAATGTTGCAACAGAAACACTAGTGTCTGTGTTTTCAGAGACTAGATTTGAAAAGTTTGTTAAAAATGAGAAAGCTTTTGGAAAATGACAAGCAAGTGAAATCCCTCCATTGTATAGTGCAGCAGACAGGTACTCTTTGTGTGGGGACCTGAGGCCAAAGTAGCCTTTAGCATATGGTTACCATGAGGTTCTTTATGTTGGGAAACTAACCTGATGATAAATAAGCTGGCAGAGCCTAGTCAGCAAGGCAGGTAAGAGATGCCTGTGTCCACAAATCATCTTCACCAAGAGAGACGGACCAAGCCCCTGCCTGCAGAGGACACAAGCCAAGTGGTCATGTTACTGCCAAGATACCCTTAATGTAGAAAAGGCTTTAGAAATGGTTATACATTATGCATCTGAAGCACCCAGGGGTGTAAATGCATCACATGCTATCACACCATCAATATAATCCATTCAATACCATAATAACTGCTATTTATATATCATTGTATATGTGCATGGCACTATACAACATGTAAGATCAGAAGGTCCCAGCCTCAAGTAGCTTACAATCTAGTCAAAAAAAAAAGTTCTGAAAAGACATCTGGAGCAGAGGAAGGTTGTTGAGGGCACAGAAAGAAGACCATTGCAGGCACAAGAGTCTTCTCTCAGGATAGTCTATTTAAACTATGGTGAGAAAAAGCTGTTCAGCACCACAACATTTCCAAAAACATGCCCCACTTAAGTTTCAGGATTGTAGGCAGCTTGGAAGTTGCCAGTGAATTTACTTTTTAAGGAAATATTTTGACCATAAAATTTATAACATTTTTGCTATGACAAAAAAAAACAATCCCAAAACCAAAACCCACACCACATTTTTCTTCCAAAGAGGAACTTCCAGTAAAGCCCAGTGAAAGTTTACTCATGCTCTCACAGCTTCCATTTGTCAGCTCAAACATATATTTAATTTCTGAAATAAAGTGAGGCAGACCCAGGTTTAAGCTCAAAGTGAAAAAATTAAATGTCTCATTCTGCTCTTGATCTTGTGTCCTTAACAGTAAGCTTTATGCTTCAACTATTTCATGCTGGACATGGCCATAAGGTGAATGGCGGGGGCACCTAGACACAAAGCAGCACTGAATGTACCAAAAAATAACCCAGAAGGCACTTTAATGTTTCATGTACAAAGGCAAAGAAAAATATTCTTTGTGGTTTGATTTGTTTCAGCAAACAAATGCTTAAAAAAACCAAGAAACTTTTCTCCAGAAACCCCTCTTAATAATCCCATCCTTAGAAACACCATGGTGCTAGTGCTACAAAAAGGCAGCACTACCATACAGGGATATTTTAAAGGGTTATCACATAGTGGGTAGCTTATTTCAAGGAGACTCAATGATAGTGGTAGAGCACATGGTATTTCTACTCTATTGTATCAAAGTATTAGTTTTTGAATCACAATGGCTCAGAGTAATAGTGCCTGAAAACACCAGTATGGCATATCCGACATCATCAACAAGGGGGTCTTCACAGATCCTTGTACAGTGCAAGTATTACATGGCACTGAGCAGTTTTGACCTGCTTGTGCATACAGTATGCACATATACTTCTTACCTGTTAGGAGGGTTAAAATAGGAAGCAGCTATCAGATTCTGGCAAAAAGATGTCAGTAAAAGATCAACAACCTGGAACAAATGACATATTCATTTCTGCTCTGTGGATCTGTGTCTAGATTTAGTTGTATGATGTGCAAATACATACATACAATTTCCCAACACAATCTTAAAGCAAATATGTTAATGTTTATAATGGGTACACCAGATCACTGGTACCTTGAAATTGAAATTGAAGTTCTGTATTATAATCCCAGGAATGTTTTATATCCCTCTATTAATGTCCAGACATGTCTTATAAAGGAAATCTATCCCATTTGAAAGATTTACAAGGCATACAGTGCACCCTTAGGTTTCTTCACCAGACATCCAAAGTCTTCTGAAAGGCTAAATGTATGTTTATATTCTCTATAGAGAAATGCAAGATGCACAGATTGGAAATATATTTACTGCTCTTCCTAGACAAAGCAGCTTTTGACAAGTACTGCACATGTGTTTACATTTATTCAATCAACCCCATTTGCTTGTTATTTCAGGCGCTACAATACTCACACGCTGATCCTGCTGTTCAAGTTTTGGGGCACAAATGTTAACTTGGATCAGAGAATTGAAAGATACAGCTTCCTTTTCATTATTGCTGTGTCCCAGGACAGTTGTCAATCTCTCAGAGATCAGTGCAATCTGGGCTGGCACAGCTGCAGGAAAGAGCAGCATGAGAAGAAAACCTGAGTGGGCGAGTGTGAAGATAGGAGAGGTGCTGGAATTAAGAGAACACACCCACTTCAAAGGTCTATGGATGTCAATTTTTAATTAAGGAGAGAGGAAGGAGTGTATGCCCCATTCACTGCCTTTAAAATTCACACCAGAGACTGTCTAAAATCCTGAAATGCAGCAAAGGAGATTTTCTTTCCTGATGTAATTTATTCTGCATTTTAAGCACATCTTCTGGCTCAGAAACACCCAAATGGTTGCCTAGGACAAAGGACTAAATGAAACCCCTTCATTTCCAACTCAGACCAATGTATTCTATGTCACTGCTTTGCAGTGAACGTAAGAACTGCCATAATGGATCAAACCAATGGTCCATCTAGCCCAGTATCTGGTCTTACAACAGCGGCCAATGCCAGGTGCTTCAGAGGAAATTAATAGAACAGGTAATCATCAAGTGATCCATCCCATCAGTCATTCCCAGCCTCTGGCAAATAGCAATCCCTGCCTATTCTGGCTAATAGCCATTGATGGATCTAACCCTCCATGAATTTCTCTCTCTTTTTTGAACCCCGTTATAGACTTGGCCTTCACAACATCCTCTGGCAAGGAGTTCAAGGGCATCTCCTTCATTCCAGGAGTTATCAAGCCTGAAGTATGCAGAAATGATTAAGCTCCAGAATATTCCTTGCTGAGGGATAGGGAAAGATAAATCAATATGTTATTACCTGAAGGCCTCTGTCACAAAAGTAGAGAACTTCCCATCCGTTTCAAAACAAACTCAAATGTTCCTGCCAACCTGCTTTGTAGAGC
>ML675639.1:3711974-3744997 GCA_007922155.1 Mesoclemmys tuberculata
AGCAGGTGCATCTTATTTCATTTGCTATGATAAGGGATCTCACCATAAATGAAAGCTTGACCAAGGCAACCATCCTGACCTGCCATTAAAAAGCCAATCTTATGGATTTAGAATACTTTTCAGAAAATGTATTTCATAGTTGGAAGTATCTCAAAGAACTTTAGATTGTAGCACAAGTGTAGTGGCTGTGCAGAGGCAATGGCACATTCATTATGCATTCTGTAATAGTTCTCACAGTGCTAGGTACATTAGAATTTACTTTACTGATCACAAGAATGTTAGCCAGGACACAATAATCATCACTTGTTTTTTTAGAAAAATGAAGGGGACGTTTAACTCCCACCAGAGACTTGCGACAAGAACCACATTTCATATCCCATCAGAAGAAGAGTATCCCTAAAACGGCAGCTCCCTTGTCTCCAATACTGCATTGCCTAACAGCAGTTACAAGCCCTGGTACAGGAGTGGAGGTGGGACCCTCAATCTTTTGTCAGAGATAAGTGAGTTATCTAGTGATCTTTATTGACTTTAAAAAAATAAGTTAAAAGCTCAAATGTTGGAAACTCATTAGGCACACTCAAAAAATAAAATCAGACCTGCAACAATTATATGAATTAGAAAGGTTACAGTCCTCATTCACCTTTGGCATAAAGCATAACACTGTTGTTTTTGCTAGCATTAGATACTTTCTTATATTGGCCTTATGTGAACGTCACTTAAAATGTAATAACCATGTGCCTCCCTACATACCGTCATGTTTGCTTTGATCTGTGATCATCATCATCAGTTCATCCAGTTTATCCTTCAGCTGATCAACAGGCTCTTTGAAATGGTCAGTCTCTATTTCTATTGATCCATCTATATAAATAGAAGACAGGTGCTATAAATTATTCTTGGATTATAATATTAGAACTATAGGAATGAAAAGGAACCTCAAGAGCTTATCTAATTCATTCCCCAAAACTGAGGCAGAACCAATTATACCTAGACCACCACTACTGACAAGTTTGTCCGTCCAATCTGTTCTTAAAAACCTCCAATGACAGGGAAGCCCCAATCTAATTTGGTAACCTATATTCCAGTCCTTAATTAGCCTTATACATAGAAAGTTTTTCCTAAATCTAATCATCTCCCTTGCTGCACATTAATCCCAGTACTACTTGTGCTGCTTTTAGTGGACATGGAGAACAGCTGATTACTATCCTCTTTATAATATCCCTTAACATATCTGAAAGGACCTGATAAGTCTTCCAATCTTCTTTTCTCAAAACTAAACATACCCAGGTTTTTTAACCTTTCCTCATAGGTTAAGTTTTATAAACCTTTTATCATTTGGGTTGCTCTCCTCTGCACTTTCTCCAACTCGTTCACATCTCTTAAAGTGAGGCACCCAAAACTGGACACAGTACTCCAGCCGACGCCTCACCAGAGCCGAGTAGAGTGGAACAAGCAACGATTCACTGATCTTTATTTAGGATTAATGTGAAGGCAGAATTCACTTTGGAATATAATATAGTACACAGAGAACATGGATCTGACACAATGCACAGAAACTTTTTTATCCTCAAAATCGATGTGCCATTTGACTAGTCAGTTATGAGTTTGTGTCTAGTTCAGGAAGGAATTTAACTTTCTAAACCAAGAAATGAAGAAATCTCCCTTCATATTTTCCTTCCTACTCTCCTTTGCTTCCAGCCTCCAGAAATTCTCATAAGCAAACTAGGGAAATGCGGTCTAGGTGAATTTACTATAAGGTAAGTGCACAACTGGTTGAAAGACTGTACTCAAAGGAGTAGTTATCAATGATTAGTTATCAAACTAGGAAGATGTATCCAGTGGAGTCCAACAGAAGTCAGTTCTGGGTCCAGTACTATTCAATATTTTCATTAATGACTTGGATAGTGGAATGGAGAATATGCTTATAAAAGTGATCCTACAACATGTCTGTTCTCCCAGCAAGGCTGGGAAAACATTCCAGAAATACCAAGTTACACGCTAATGTCTTAATGCTAAGTAATCAAATTCTCCTCAAACAAAAAAGCAAGAACTATACAAAAATCTCCAATAGATTTTGTTTGTTGAATCCCAAAAGAAGGTAAATTCCCACTTGCCACTAGAGATACTGCCACCAGCAACATTCCAATTTAGAGCAGTCCAGCCTTAGAAACCATCAAATAGAATTTGTCATCAAATATTTAATAGGCAGGAACAGTGTCTCTGTTAACAGAGCCAAAAATAACTCAAACAGCCTAGGACAAGTGAAGGTTTCCAGGTAAAGAATTAAGTTAATTAGGGAAAAATTGACTGTTATAACAGTTTAGCAATACAACAAATTGTTAAGAGAGATTGTTGAGTCTCCTTTATAGTGACAGCCAACACTAGACCAAATTAACAGATGGTTTAGAGATGATAGACAAAATTCATTCCTTGTATAATTACATGGATGACAATGTAATTGCATCAAGGATGATATAGGCCCTATTGAATCAGTTCTATTATGATGCAGGAAATATTGACTAGGGTGAGTCACTAGAGGTCATTATCAACTCAAATAATTCTTTAAAAGCTTTTAATTATCCATTTTGATCCCAGTGAACTGCATAACTGTCACTACTTAGTACTTCTGCATCTCCTGGAAACCAGGAGGATATTGAGCAGCCAGACTCCAATGAATATCAGATAAATTTAACAGCATCTCTGTCTTCATGTTAAAAGGAATTGAAACATCCCTATATAGCTACTGCTTCTTTGAGAGATATTTTTCATGTCTGAAGTGTCCTTAACAGGAATCATTGTTTGTGTATAGTCTTTTGAACACACTTGTCAAACAGGAATATTATACATTAGCTCATCTGATCTGCATTACTTCATGATTTTGAAGTAAACTCTTTCATGTTTGAAGATATTGCCAATTTTAAAACATTAGTGTTTTGAAAATCCATTTGCTAACAGAGAAGACAAGAGAGTCCATCTGAAAACATACAATAGCACCAACATGGTGGCTGTGATGAGATCTTAAATGAAATCCATCTCAAACAGGTGTGGATTGGAAACTGCAATTGTTACATTTTCAGATCTATTTCTCCCCTCCCATTCACATCCTCTCTCCTTGGGTGTGCACTTTATCCCACCCTGTGAAAGACCGGACTATGACAAAACTCAGATAAAGCACTATCATGCAGCAGACCAAGGCTTAGGTTCTCACTCTGCAGGCTAGTGGGGACTAAGTTACTCAGAGCTGAGAGCACTTAGTCTCTGAAGAAGAGATGAGGACACTATAGTACTGACTGTTTACAGAAACGCATACATGGCTTTGTAGAAGTCATTGTTCTCAGACCACAGCAAGTTTTCATATGTAGAGTTGGCAAGGAATTAAAAATGGTGGCAAGAGTGAGGAGGTACAGAAATCCAATAAAGTATCTCAACTTCAGCTCCATAACCTTAATTCTTGCTCCTGTACAGAGAACATGGTCCTCCCGCCAGGGCAGCAGAAATTCAACTGCCTGTTTGCTAAATATGACCTGGCAACTAGATGTAGTTTTGGAACTGCCATTGTAGCAACTGATTCCTAGTCAGCCACAAGTGTTCTTCAGTCACTATAGACGGTTTTATGCTCTCATGCTCCAAGAGCCAATACATGAATGAATTTGGGTCGATTCTAGAGCAATAAAAATTACCATGCTCAGCCAAAAAGGCACTTAATACAGATGCTTTCTTGACGCTCCAAAACATGGAACAGCTGTCTATCGCCACACAGCCAGTTGATAAAAACTTAACAGAGGTGGGAAAAAAATTCTTCCCTGGCAGACGGAAAATGATTTGCAGTAATAACTATAACATAATACATATACTTCTCTTCAGACTTTTCCATTTGCAGAATGACAGACACCAGATTTTTAAAATGTGATGCCTAAAATGAGCACTAGTCTAAAGAGTAATTTGTGCCTTTATGTGTACACAACTGACTACTAGAGAAGCTGGGGAGGAGGAAATTCAGGGGCCAATGAAGTCTTAAAGAAAAGCAAAATTCACTCATTTATTTATCTACACTTTTTTATTACACCATCACCCTGGGTGGAGGGTATCCAAGCAAATATATTTAATAAAAATAACACCCTGCTAAAACTCAGAATCAAACTACAATATATTTTATTTTATGTATTAATAAAACACCATTAATTGTTGTTCATATATAGGTAAAGAATCTGATTTGTAATGCTTGGAAAATTCCCATCTAAAAGCACATTGGTGAAAACAGATTTTTAATTTTGGTTCATTTAGCTAACAAACGCTTAAGTAAATACAGATTCTCTCACCTTGTAACAGTTTCTCTTTCAAAGAATGACAGGCTTGGATATATTTGGAGTACAAGTTTGGTGGGATTTTGTCAGCTCTGCAGTAGGAGAAATTTTTTTTCATTTATATCCTTTAACCTCATTCAGAGTTCAAACTCATTAAAATAAAGGCATAACTATATTTCATACAAGAATATTTTTACATAGGCTAGCAGTGCCAAAGCAGACACTGTGCTTGACAATATTTTTATGTTACCATCTGGCAAAGGCCAAGATATTTGCACCACAGAGATTAACAGTATTTTACAATATATGTGGGCAAGAGTGCACAACAGGGACTGAAGTTAGGGGCTGGGTTTGCACTCCTCTCAAGTGCAGTGTGAGACAGATCAACAGCTTTGTGACCTCCAACACCTGATAGGCAGGTATACAATACTAAATGTTTATTATGGTGCTTATAACAGGATTAGATCAATTAAATCAGTTTAAATTTTAACATGCAGCTCAGAGCTTGTCTACATGGTGGGGTCCTTGTGCTCTGTGGGAGTGGGATTTCTAAAGAGCAGTAATGTGTTGTGCTTTAACTGGTCCAAATAGACCCTGCTAGTGCACACGAAGGGTTCCCTAGAGCACTTTAACACAGTAATGTTTCAGATAGCACTACATTAAAGAACAAAAGCAGGTATAAGGACCAATTAACACTCAGTAGGTCAGTGCAGTTTAGAAATCACACCCCTGTACAGCACATTATCCCACCATGTAGACAAGCTCCAAGTCTTAGATACAGTTTAGAACTAAGAGACAAGATTGAATGCCTCATTTGTGGGAATTTGTTCTGAAATGTGTTTTAAAGTCAGGTACAGAAGAGTGACTGGTTTTAAAACAAGATTATTCCCACAATGGGGCAAGAAAATTTCCAACAGTCACTATTCAGGAATCATTGAGTCCTTAAAAGGGGATATATCCTCCTTGGACACTATCCTGACATACCACAAAAGCAGCTCTTCAACTATTGCCATTACAGCAATCCCATCCTCAGCTGCTGCAAGGCCCTGTACCTGGCAACTGCACCCAAATGTCTCAGAGGGTGAGGAATCCTACTCAGGGGGTTAGCTAGTAGATACCATTTTGCAAACAAGATAACATGAGCCTCAGGTAACCTGATTCTATAGTCAAACATTCCAACCCATAGTCCAGAAAATCAGAAATTCCCTTTGCCACCTGTGCTTTATTTTCATACCTCTTTAAGGCATCTATAAAAAACATGCGAGAGTCTGGAAGGTCAGGGAGCTGCAACAAAAAGCAGCCACGTCAGAAATGCATTTACTACCCATAAATATGTTTCCAAATGGAAGAAGAAAAAATACTAACCATACGTGGCATCAGCAAAGCAGGAACAAAATGCGACATATAATAGGGTCTTCTGAAAATACTGAAACAGAAGGTGAAAATATTAACCGAATACGGAGGACAATTTCATTAATATCTTAGGAATGATTTCTGCTTGCAACACTAATAAGAATATTTGAGTTAAAAGCTTTAGTTAAAAAGCAAAACAAACTATCATAAAAACTCATCAATTTAAAATGCAGAAACACCATACATGTTAACTATTCTTGGTGTGGGGTTTCCTTCCTATTAGCTGCTCTGAGGATAAGAGTCCAAATTTCCTGGCAGTATGTATAGCCATGAAACACTGGATTTTCACACAGTGCTTTCCTATAGACATTGATTCCTTGATTTTTATCATCATTAAAAGATGGCTTTTTAACGGAAGCTGCGAGTCTTCCCTTGTGTGTACATATGGCTTTCTTATCCTGAGTATCATTTGCACAAATAGCCTAGGCTTAGATGATTATGGCAGCACTGGATAAATTAGCAAGATTTTCTTAGGTGCTTCTTTGCTTTCATCCTAAGCTTGTCTCTCTCTCTTTTTTTTTCTTTTTTGATGGGCTCTTAAAACAATCTTTTGAGAAACCTTTAGGAAGATACCATACCTGGCCTCCATTACGGTTGTTGGGATCTTCCCTGTATTTTCAAATATCCGAATGGCCTTTTCAACATCTTCAAGGGCCTGGCACTGGGGCTGGTTCACACAGGTGATGAGGGGGGAACAACATTGTAAAGTCTTTAGCATAGAAGAGTAAATCATTCTTGCCTTTTCTTTCATGCTCAATAATAATTGTCTTATTTTTAAAGCACAGAGACAAAGGGTGCAATTGCATAACTGAAACAGATTGTATGGAGAGTAACAGTGCAAGTATCCCGGTAAGGCTGCTCTAGCTCCTGTATTTCATGCTGTTTGGTTTTTGGGATGGGGATTGAATTTGGTAATCATAACCTTTCACTGAACTGCATTGGCTAGAATGAAACAGAATGCAGGGAATGGCCCTCTGGGGTGTCTCAAGCAGGTTACCAGTTCCATGAAATTGCAACAACTTGTGGCAATTTCCCAATGTGCAAATATATCTAATATAGATGAAGAGACTAGATGATCCTTTCACTTGGGACTTAATTAGAATCTGATCTTCCTTAAATGAACCACTAACGCACTCAGCTGCTGCATCACTGACATTAGCCATATTTCGTGCACTTTAAAATAAATAAATAAATTCAGTTTCTTTACTGAGTGCCATAGTCCATCAATACGCCCTATTGCATTACCAATTAATCAAAATACAGAATAAAATGTGACTCAAAAGGAACTATCAAGCCACATTTTAATTAGTATTATGATGCAAAATATATCATAAACAGGACTGTATGAAACTGGAATACGTAGACACAACACCCCCAAGGGATTATTCCTCGTAATTGTGAGAGTCATCTAGAATTCTACAGCAGATAGATGCCATACAAAATTGAAAAGAATTACTATTTACTGAGCTGATGTATTGCATAGTTTTTCCTATGTGACCAATAATGCAATGTAACTTTGTACTGAAAAGTGTCAGCACAGTAACAAAAAGTATAATTTACTGGAAATCATTCTAGATAATCATGCAATACCTGCACAGCTTCCTTTGTTGAAGACAAATCTTCATAGAGCCCCATGTCTTCTATAGCAACCTGTAAGGGACACAAGAAAAATGAAAATGTCACAGAGCAGCTGATATTGAGAGAAAAAGATTTTTCAGGTGGAGGAGAATGCTTTTCACCAACCTTGAGATCAGCCAATCGGGTTTTGGCCAGAGTGATGTATTCCAAGAGAAAGGGGCGATATTTTGTTGGTACAAAAGGTGGATGCATTATATGGACCTAAAGAGTAAAATTCAAAGCAAGGCTTACTACTTCGACAGCATACGAAGGCCAACTTCTGGTTCATCTCCTTACAGATTGTCTAGCTTCAATGCTCCCAGATATGACTAGGCACTGTTGCCTGCTTAAGAGCACACAGAAAAGCCAGTTATATGGCAATGGAATCTTTCCATATACAAAATTGTTATGAATTTTAATTTAGTCCCCTGAGGTACTCTTTCTTCATTGTGTCAAACCCTCTGCTAGTTTTCTCCATAAAACAAAGTTGGTCTTGCATCTGAGGGACATACTGAAAGTTATAATAATATGCTGGTCCACTCAAAGGCCATGTGACCTTGGTTTGATATGCTGAAGCAGTCTGGAACAGGTCTCTAACACCCATCCAAGAAAATGATCTCCGTAAGAAGTTTCTCACCTTTAGGAACTGTGGTGATTCAAAGGGGACCAATTCTGATAGGAATTGGAATAGAAAGAACAAAGCCTTCTTACTGCTACCATGGTAACCACTAGCATTCCCAAAGGATACCTAAAAGGGGGAAAATGACAATATATCCTTTCAGCCTTGAGAGAATTACCACCACTGCACCCTGCTAAACTCAGTGTAGAAATCCCATTTACTATATAAATCTATTATCTGCCCAGGTAGTGTTTCTGCAAAGAGATATTCAGGAGGACATTATTTATAAAAATCAATCTCTTATCCAATTCCCAGAAAACCTGCCACAGTAAATAGAAGTTTGCTTTAATGCTGTCTCATGAAAACATTTATAGGTAGTTCATCTAAGGCACTATACTGCTGGATTTGCAATTCAGCAGCCAACAACAAATGCACAGGTTTCTACACAAGGGTAAATACAGCTTTAATATCTTTAAATAACTTTAAATTTAAATAACTAAATACTTAAGCATAATAAACCTATCTACTGATATCACACAAAATATAAAGTTCCAGAGGGGTAGCCATGTTAGTCTGTATACAGCAAAAACAATGAGAGTCCTGTAGCACTACAAAGACTAACAAATTTCTGTGGGCACAAGCTTTCCTGGGCTGCAACCCCTTCATCAGATGCATGAAGTGGAAACTACAGATAGGAGGTATATATATACACCCAAGGGTGAGAAACAACAATGGGGAGGGCAAGTGCTAACAAAGTCCATACAGTTAGGGTAGTTGTGGCCTATTCACAACCATTGATTAGAAGGTGAGAATGTGCGAACAGTGACAATTTCTTGTAATGAGAGAACCATTCCAAGTTCCTATTCAGACCCAATCTGATTGTGTCAAGTTTGCATATGAGTTCCAGCCACACCATCAGGAGCTCATTCACCTGCACACCTACTAATGTAATATATGGCATCATGTGCCAGCAATGCCCCTCTGCCATGTACACTGACCAAACCGGACTGTCACTACGCAAAAGAATAAATGGACACAAATCAGACATAAAAGATGGTAACATCCATAAGCCAGTAGGAGAGCACTCAATCTCCCAGGACACTCTGTAGCTGACTTGAAAGTTGCCATATTTCAACAAAAAAAGTCAAAAATAGACTTCAGCAAGAAACTGCAGAGCTGGAACTCATATGCAAACTTATCACAATCAGACTGGGTCTGAATAGGGACTTGGAATGGTTCTCTCATTATAAGAAGTAATTGTCACTGTTCACACATTCTCACCTTCTAATCAATGGTTGTGAATAGGCCTCAACTACCCTAACTGAACTGACTTTGTTAGCACTTGCCCTCCACATTGTTATGTCTCTCACCCTTGGATGTATATATATGCCCCCCATCTGTGGTTTCCACTTCATGCATCTGATGAAGTAGGTTGCAGCCCACAAAAGCTTATGCCCGCAGAAATTTGTTAGTCTTTAAGGTGCTACCGGACTCTCGTTGTTTTTACAAAATATAAAGAATGTTTACTTTTCAATAAATCCTCAATGTTTCACCATCAAAAGCTTCAGGACATATTTTCAGACTTTTCAAGCTAATTTGCATGTATAAAAACACACAGGAACTTGTATGCCTAAATTGCATACACATTTACCACAACTGTAAAAGCAAATGATCAGTTAAACTGGTCATCAACAACTGCATCCACTTTTCTGGTAAACATGAGTATCTTACCCATGCATTTCTCCAACCTACAACTTGTGTTAACAATTATTTCAGTTATTAAGACAATGAAAAATCTCCAAAGTTATGATCGTAACAAATGTTGTACCAGGAGAAGACATTTCTGACCAATAAACGGAGAAGCCAAGGAGTTAGGGGAGAAGGAAGGAAAGATCAGAGAAAGCTAAAATGAGGAGAAATTATTTATTTGTAAATACACAGGCAATATTCAAGACCACCAATATATCACTAATACAAGGATCATCAATTGTCGCTCTATTTCTACTCCAGGCTAACTGACTGAAGTGAACATCTTTTTGTACAGGTTTATATCTGTGTAGGGTTCCCCAGCCTTCGTCCACACCTACCCCGAATATTGATTTCAATTTTGATTTAAGTGATTATATTAACTGGCCTGTAATTATCCTTTGTCCCTATTAGAATACCATTGTAATCATAAGTTAAAAGGATTGCAAAATTTCCCCAGTTTTCTGGTGCTAACGTCTGTGCAGCAGTTGCCCAACTTCCCCACTTTAACACTACTTCAGCACTTTAATAATAACCTCATGCCAGCCTATGGTCAGGTGTAGCATGTAGCAATGATTATATTCTATTAGGCTAGTAAAAGGTAATTTGCAGTCTTTATTTTGCCTTCCTTTGTTTCTGTGGGGAACCAGTTAATGGTTAAATAAGGTAAGGCAAGCCCAGGCAAACCTCTACCTACCCCCCCCCAATACCTCACTTTCTCTGTATCTCATAAATGTAGCTTGGCTTTGTGATTATAACCATCCGGCCCTGTCTCTGTCCTTTCGACCCTGATTTAACACTGTAACTACCTCATATTTCACAATGTTGCTAACTTCCTCAATTTGACACTAATTCAATAACTCCTTAAGAAATTATGTTAACCGTTAAGATCAGTAAGTCTTTTCACTAACTTCCCTCGGTAACAACAATTCAGCAATTCTATAAATTACCAATAGACTAATGAAAACAAGGGTAAGGCCCACTTCTGAAAAGAGGTGAGAATATTGTTAAGAAATATTAACAAGTAAATCAATAAGTTGTTAATGTATGTATCTTTAAAAATCTACTTTCCACTTTTAACATTATTTTAGTAGTTCTTTCAATCATCTCATGTTAATTTATGGTTAGTTGTAGTATGTAGTAATGATTATATTTTAATAGGATTAGTTTTTATTTTGTCTTTTTTTTGTAAGAAATCATTTAATTGATAGATAAGGTAAAGTAAACTCAGGGAAATATCACCCGAATATTAATTGAATGGTTAAAAGCATTGCCAGGAATTGTCTGGTTTTGAAGGTCCAGTAGTATTAAGTAAGGGGGGGTTAGAAGTGCCCCTGCTTGGTGCTGCTGTATTCTTTAAATTGGCTTCTCCTTTTCGCCGCTTTTTTTCTCTTCCCTTTTTTTTTTCCCCTTCTGGCCTTTGTGGTGGTTAAATAGCATAGGTTTCTGGATTAATTTAAAAAGGAATCCCTGTGTTGTTTGGCTATCATAGGGATTAAGAAGAATATATCTAGATTTGTTAAGAAGATTTTAAATAATATAAATGTTTGTATTGATTTAAACAAATTAAATAAGTAAATTGTTAACCAGTTTATTTGGCAGCTTGTTTAGGAATAGTAGTAATAAATGTTTGTATTAATCTAAGTAAGGGCAGTTATTAACCTGGTTGAAATTTAGAAATGCTTATTGAAATAAGAATCTGTTGTGTGATAACGTTTAAGGATATTAAATAATTAAGGGCTAAAAACAGAGGCTAAACATTTGGGCACAGATGAGCTATAAAACCCCCCCCACTGTCTGGGACAAAAAGGGGAAGGTCCAGTGGACATTGCAACTCAACACCTTGAGACTTTAAATTTTGCAATTCAGCAATCTCAGCAGGGAACCGAAACCCCCCGAACTGGGTAAACAAGCATCACAAACGGGCCAAAGAACAGTATAATAAGACCACCGATTCAGGAAATTTTTGTCCTGGAATAGTCTTCCATGACTACACCTTGGCCTCTGCTCTTTGGGCAGATCTCCTTTCCTACTATGCTTTTTAACGGCCTTAGCCTTGTGGTGGTAATCCACGCAACCCCCTTGGGGGCTCTCCGTGGTCGAACCCCACTCGGTGGGCTACTCGTTACCTTTTGCCGGTGCCTTATAAGTCCGTAGGCCCTCCTGGCCTCAGAATCAAGACTGGCTCTTTCCTTTATTTCTCCTGTATAGTCTGTGTGTGTCTGCTATCTGTCTTGGCCAATTTAACCTTGTGAACGTCTTGTAAGACCCTCTCACCAGGGGCATAAATATCCTCCAATTGCTATAGGGTGGTGCTGGGTAATTGAAGGAATCCAACAGCTCAATATTGACATAGGTAAGGTCAGTTCATTTATGTCAAATGTCGAGCCTTCTGTCTTAATTAACATACCTCTCCCATCTATAAGTGACAAGGAAAAACGTTTGTCTGTTTATCTATTTGCAATTCTTGTTTGTGTAATCTGTATAATAATATTACTTATAGGTGTAGTAATAGTCTTTTTTAATAATTTGCCATTAATCCTTGCTGTATTTAATTTGCTGTTTGCTGGTTTGGCTTTTGCAAGCTTAATACAAATTTTTAAAACATTACCTGATAAATAAATTCATCATTGATAACCAAATAAGCTGGGTGTGGATCGCTCTCTCTATTGGGTTCATTTCCCTACTTTTTGTAATAACTGCCTGGTTAATTTGAAGGAGTAATAAATTACCTAAATAACAGACAACTAGGTAATCCACCCAGGCCTGCTAAGCCCAAAAGGGGAAACCTGCCTCCTCTTTTCACCTGTTACCTTCTCCAACCGGTTACCGGGCTTAGCCAGACAACAGGGGCCACGGGCCAGAGAACGTACAATATCAACCCATTCTTTCTAATGGACTCCTTTGCGCGCGCGCGCACGCACGCACGCACTTCCTCTTCAGTTAATGAATGAGATTCCCAGCTAGTCTTACTTTTCTTACCTTAAACCATTCAGCATAAGGCATGAACACAGCAGGACCCTCAAGGGCAGCCTGACGAGCAATCAAAAATGCAGTGATCATGTTTTCCATATCGTAATTCTCAAAGGCTTTTATCAGCAGACTGCTCAGGAGGTCTAGAAAAGGTATAACAGGCCAAAGCCACTGAATATCTGTGGTAAAACTTGAAATGTAATCTTGGCAACTGTGTTGGAATATTGCTAAAATAAACGCAGACAATTATCTGTGATAAAAGAAGTCTGGGGAACAGGGATAAGGGGAAGCACATAATACTACACTAGAGATTCAAGTTTGGGAGAGGCTTTGGGACTTGGTCTTAACATCTTTTAATATATAATAAAAAGGCAATTTTACTATTCAGCAAATCCTTTAAACTATACTTGATTCCAAGCACTGTACAGACTACAGCAACTGAAAGCACAATAGAAACTCAGAAAAATGGAGTCTATCTACTAGTATCACATTACAAATGCACATGTGAAGGCAGAAGTCAGACTCTACAATTTACCAACCACATTAGCAATTAAGATGGCTATCACAAAACCAGTGCTGGTCGAATTTAAAATTCAAGAAATGGCAGTCATAGGATGTGGCACGTATGTGCATCAAGGTGAAACTTGGAGTATTTGACTAGACAAGCAGAGCTCCTGGATTGGTCATTTCTTCAACAAAGATGTCTGAAACCACCTAAAAGCACTGACTCTAAATTTATTATAATGGTCATTATGGTTGACTGTTTAGCATCTGGAAAGCAAGAGACAGCAACGCACATAGGTTTCCTACCAAGTTTCTCAGTCCTCTGTACCTTTAACCAGCTGCTCTGCTTCTGCCTGGCAGACTACCAATGTAGAAAAGCAGGACAGCACGTGCTGCCAGTTCACCTCATGAGTCTCCAGAACATGCTGCAAATGACACATCAACTTCTCTGCACTGAATGCCACGAACAGCTGGAAGACAGTAACAGTGATTCACTTTAGCTAAGAATTCTAACCATCCACTAGAGGGGAATCCACCCCAGACTCTCTTCTCACAGGACACGCCTGACTTCATTAATAACACAATTCCCTTCTGCCTGATTTTGGGACAAAGTTACCTTTGCATGTCCAACACACCAGCTTCCCAGAGCCCTAGGTTTTTTTGGCCCTATTCCTGCTAAAACAAACAATACTCCCATTTACTTCATTGGGAGCAAACTCAAGCTCTTTAACAATCAAACAATCCAAGTGCCCTGCCACCCTTCCCCCCACTTTTTTTGGTTAATTATTGTTATTGTTACATTCTGGAAAAATAAGAGCTTTTATTTTCATTTTCCCTCCCTTATCCACACCTAGCTGTGCAAATTTAATCAGAATAAACAAAATCTTATGACTACATTTTATTTCTAGCACACCATTGCCTATTGCTATTAGATGATCCAGATTTTGTGACAAATGCATTGTTCTTGAGAAGTCCCATATTAATATAGAATATGCTAGAATATGTTATATGCAACAAAAAAATCAGAACATGAACTTGAATAAATATATTCTTAAACCAATTTTCATACATCAAGCAGTGAAAGTTCTCAGAAATTTAAGTTGTGCAAAAATATTAACAATGTTCTCTTTGCAAATCTTGGGAAACAGACATACTTTGCGATACAAGGTAGTAAGCAATGGGCAGGTTCTTGCAAAGCTCCACTCTCTCTGCTTATGAATGGCATCAGATGCTGTATCCACAGGAAAGAAAACAAGTTTTACTTTTAGCAATGATTAGATAAAGAATTAAACTATGAAACCTCCCCAAAAGCTGAAATCCAGATATATTTCAGCCTGTGATTCACAACCTTTCCTCACTCTAATCTCTGGAGCATACAAATGCAGACTGCTCACACAAGGACAGTGATTTCAGAGCAGCACCACGAATTCAAAACTAATCGGAGCTCATACATTCATAGGCCAATATGGTGCTGCTTTGCTGGAAGGATTCCATATAGAGGTGTATAGAAGGGACAAAGTTACCAAGGTAAGCGTTTCCTTAGGCTAGTTCAACTGAACCTACAATTAGTACCATGTGTAAACTTCTCCCAACTAGAAGGCAAGTAGATCCACACCACAGTTGAATGGTGCTATTTTCCACATGCTTTGCAGTCTAAATATATTTCCTCCTAGACAAATCAGACTCTACAGTAGGCATCAAAGACCAACAAGCGGCCTTCCTACCCTAGCATTTGATGTAGCCAATAGAAAATAAACCACACAAATAAATGTGACATCACGCACCAGAGGGCTGTGTTGTACACTTAGAACCCAAATCCTTCATCTCAACAGTAACACATTACAGCTGAGGATCAATGCACTAGTTACAGCATGAAGAGCCAGTCTTTCCTTCCTTGAGTCCTACCTTTCAACAGAGGATTGTAGGTAAGAATCTCAGTCAGGGTGTGAATAAAAAACTGTTGCAAAGACTCTGGACAATCTGTGCTTTTGTACATTGTCACAGTGAATGTGTTCAGCCTACAAATGAAAACAACAAAAGAACTGTTCAGGAACAATGCATGGGAGCCATAATGTGCAATGAATGGAGTACAGTTCATGACTTTTTCCTCTCTAAATTTGTTTTCACCAGTCAAATGTGAAAATGAAAGTAAGTATTGACAGACTTTTTAAATACCACATACAAAAAGAAATTACTCTGCATTCTTCTCAAACTATCAACCTTATACAACAACACAGGACGGGACTGAAGACTGAAAGATGCATAGCAGACTGACAAGGAAAGAGATTAGACATGCTAAATGGAAACAGGATAAAAGCAGTACTAAGGGTATCTGGAAGCAAGAAGTTCAGGAGGAGATCTAAACTGATGACAGCTGTAGGGGACAGGCAGATGAGAACTAGGGTAGAAATAACTGTCAGGGAAGTCAAAGAATGCCATGTGGGGATACCATACAATTCATGTGTGATACCTCTATTGCCAAAATATACTTTACAACACTTACATTTATTTTCTACAGATATCATCTTTGATGTTTGTATATGTATATTTGGTGAGTAAAGAGAACCAAAAATAATTAGCCTCACTTCTAAATTATTTATAAAAACAGGCTAAAATATGCTTATTTAATAAACTTTTATGTCTATAGAAAACATACATGCAACAGTGGACACAACACTGACAATACTCATAAGAGGAGATTTCTTACCAGCATTTCACAGCCTGTAATTGAGAGGAATCTTCTTGTTTTTCATTAGTAACAGCATCAAGTACCCCTGATCCCCCAAAATAAAAAATAAACACAGATAATCAGAGGGAGAAAAAGAAAGATCGAAAGAACAGTGTCATTAAACAACATGGAGGAACTAATTAGAACAAGCAATGTGTGCATCCTTTAAGGAGGTGACCCCATTAGGGAAATGGGCAGCAGGAACCATTCATCAGTGCTCAGTTCTTATGAAAAGTCCTCAAAGTAACACAAAAACTTAAAACTATTAATACTAACCTAGAACCACTTTAAATAGCTCCCCAGCATGTACAAGTAATTAAACCATTTAAATATGCATATAAATGAAAATTTAATTTTCCAAATCACGGCCCCAGATTCTGCAATTTGATGCACTAGTGTAGGTCCTTGCACTTTTGCGGAGTCCCACCAAAGACAATAGGATTCTGCATGGAGGCAGGTAGGTTTTTTGCTAGAAGAACCGTATATTCACTTATTCTTTAGTAGATGACTAATTCCCCTCACCAGATTAAAGAGACAGCAGAATGCTGATTGTTAATTCACGACTGTCAGTCCCAGCTCTAGGATTTTACCATGTTATATCTACTAAGTAACACTCAAGGTGAACACTAGGCCTACTGCATTAATTAGTGAAGACAATGAAGTGCACTGGCAGCTCACACCCAGTACTGTCTTGGCCCATCAAGTTACAGTTTCATCGACCACAAATTAAAAGCTTTTGCTCTGGTGCAGTGGTTTTCAAACTGGGGTCCGCAGACTATGTTTAAGATTTCCAAAAGGGTCTGCACCTCCATTCAAAATTTTCTAGGGTCTGCAAATGAAGAAAGGTTGAAAACCACTGCTCCAGTGTATGTGGTAGAGGAACAGTTTTTCTGTTTCTTGTTCCATCACATCTTCAAAAGCCTCAAAATTACTGAAGGGAAATCAACAAAGAACTCTTGAACTTTAAAGGAATAGCCCTTAGATTAGGACAGGAATTCTCCTGTGAGCCACTTTTAAAAGGAAATGTAATGGGAGGCACAAAAATATTCCCCACACTTCTTCCTTATCTGCCAGACCTTGCAATTTTCTTTGTGTGTTCTCTACCTTCCTAAAGAGGAATAAATTAAGATTAAATAATGAGAGGGGAAAAACTACTCTGATCTTCAGGCAAAGGAGCTCACTATCACAGTGTACCTAAAATAAAGCATAATGCTCCACTGCTGCTCGCAGGCTGTCTGACACTCTCCTCCCTCCACACCAACCTCTTTGTTAATCATTAAGTTATTCTATGTAAAATATTTAAGTCTGCTGTAAGGCAGTTGATTAGTTACTGAAGTATAAAGAGTCCAGCAGTGTGACCCACAGATGTAAATTAAACAAGCTAAATGTAAGAATTTGTATTAAGTCCCTTCTGAATTTCCCTTGTAAGTTCAAAGTTCCTAGTCAAGGAGAGCTAACACTGTACAAAAGAACAAGGGGTTATTTGCAGTGAAAGAGGAAGCTCATCCTATAAAGGGGGGAGAGGTTTCAGAGGTATCCGAAATCACTAGTGATGTACATGATGCACCACAAAGGAGGAAATGAATCACTAGTAAACAACACCTTAATGCCCTTGGAAATCTCCTAGGAAAGAATGGAGATATGTCTCTAGCAAAGCACAATCCTAGTAAATTGCACAAAAAGCCCCAAATTATAAATAATCAATACTTACATATCAACATTTTTTGCAGTACAGCATAACAGATCTGTTTAAAATTAACAAATTAAGATAATTGACTGTTAACATACAACTATTTGTAGCATAAACACAATTTAATATATAGGACTGCCCAATTTAAAAAAAATTTTTTACACTACACAGTATTTTAAACTCCACATTGGAAAGGAAGCAGAGCAATCAAGCAAAATCTGTATGTAGAAAAGAAAATTGTAACCCTGAAAAGGGTGACTGTGACAATTCACCATCCGAAAAAACACCCTTACAAAGCAGACTGATATGGAAAAAAACACTAGTTTCATGAATTACTTCAGGAAGGTCCACGATAAACTCTCCAAGAATCACTTTTGCATTGGTCTCACCATTTACCTGTCTGATCGCTCACTTGACTTATTGTCCTGTCTGTGTTAGACTGTAAGCAATTTACAGCAGGGATTGTGACTTATTCTGGATGCTATAAAGCACTGTGTATATCAATGGCGGATTTTTATATATAAAAAGCCACATTTATAAATAGTACCATTTTGCCCTTACATGGGGGATTTTCTGGAATTCCATTTTCTTTCCCACATCAGAGGTTTGCTGAAATCCATTCTGAAGAAACACGCTGACAAAGTCTGCAAATCAAGAATGAACAACTATTTCAGCATTCTCCCTTACTACAATGAAAGAACACATCCAGTCTCTCAAAAGAGCCAGTGCTTGCAAAATTTCATTTGTTATATAGCAGTTAGCCTAGTGTTGGGCAACCTAGCTATCTCCTTAGAGGAGAAATTTTTTCATGTATAGGAAGACAAGAGGAATCAGATATCAGGGAGGTGCTCAGATACCTCAATGATAGGGGCCATGTAAGAACTTAGAATCTAGATCAGGCAGCTCATTGACTCACATATTCAAGTGTCATTCAATCAATACAACAGAATGCCAATATGTTATTTGTTACACATCTTATGCAAAATACTTTTAAAAAGTGATTTATTCTCATCTATTCCTTAAGCAAGAGATTCAAATGCATGAAGAGCTCACTCCAGGTGAGCCTCTGCAGAAGAGAAATCCCACTGTATCTGAAGACGCTTGTGAGAAAGGATTAACCCACACCATCGCGGTGCAGACAAAAATCTCAGACTGAATGCTGAGTTTACAAGAATGCATGTATATGAACAATGAAAATGCAGAAATCTCAATCAAATAACTGAGTTTGCCTGATGGTACTTGACCAAGTGCATGGATCAGAAGATCTGACTATTACTCCTCAGTCAAACAATCAAGCTATTAGTTTTTTCTCAACTAGAAGAGAGAAGCACAATATTAGACAAAAAAGTGAGCAGAGGAGAAAACAAAATGAAATCCAGGTTAGTATCCAAATGGATAGGGGGTACTATATGGAGGTGACATCATCAGGATGTAGGAAATGAGTGCTGGCAACATACATCACCACTGGCACCCCTTGCTGGTCAAAGAACTGAACTTTCAGTCTACTAACATATTATAACAGAATATAAAAAGTTTTAATGCTAAATGCTAGAAATGATGAAAAACAAACGGAATAGTGGGAACAGGATAGGAGGAAAAGAAACAGAATATTTTAGCCAGTGCACGAATGCTGAGCCCCACAACTCTAATGATCTATCATAACCAGTATTGGAATGGAAATTCTTGTGATTATTAAAAAAAAGTTACCTGAAACTTGGAACCATAATTTTCTCTTAACAGTCAAATAATTCAATTTCTTAAACTTCCTTACAGTGCAGAAATGCAGCCCTCTTCATCAAAACAGACGACAAAAGACTGAAAACTGAAGACTGTTTTCACACACCTAAAGTTCTGAGCTGAACTTTGTCTTGTAAATTCTAAAGCATAAGTACTTTAGATCACACTCTGTTAAATGCCTAACTCAAAGGGTTACCTGAGAGTATGTGCCTAGGAAACTCCAGATCCAGGGAAGAATCTACTGTCTGCTTACACAGCAGACAAAGGCTGCTGCATAGCCACTCCACCACAGCAGGGGTGTCTGAATTGCTGAGAAGACACAACAAAAGCACATTTGGTTTGTTTCACTCTCTTTATTGTGATATTTGTTTTCCCTCCAACTAACATTAATTGAGATTCAGCAAAGGACAGATGCCTCCACAGCTGGCTCTGTGTCTGGTATTTATTTCTTAAAGTTGTGCCAATTGAAAGCTTTATGTCCTTTATAAAATATTTCAAAATGAATGTATCCCCAGAATAAGAACTGAGCTTGAAATCTCACATGAAATTAGTTCATTTCCACCACAAAAATATATCCATAGAGAACTGTTAGAAAAAAAGCTTTCTTAGCCTCAAAGGAACTACCTAACATCCTGTAGATTTCTTCAGGTCACATGGTTGGTTTTTCAACCATGCAATGCATGCAATTATCCCACCCAATATGAGTAATAGGAAAATAAAGCATTATCAATATAAGGGAAACCAAGAAATCTCTAACTTCCTCACGTACCATAAGACAATCATCTTGAATACACAATTAATGTTTGATTTTACTTATTAGAACACTGTGGGACACTTGCAAAATTCTGTGCAGGGTTTCGATCACATGACTGCTAAAGGAACTGAAGATGTAAATTCTCAGGACGATCAAGTTTTTGCCACGCTTCCTAAAATGGGATCTATCAGAAAGCACAATCATTCTATTAGATCTTAGTCTATTACCAAGGTTTCGGTTCTAGATCAATTTATAGTGTACACGTAATTTATTCTCTAGGGCAGTGGTTCTCAATCAGGGGTACCTGTACCCCTGGGGGCACAAAGAGATCTTCCAGAGGATACATCAACTCATCTAGATATTAGCTTAGTTTTAAAACAGGCTACATAAAAAGCACTAGCTAAGTCAGTACAAACTAAAATTTCATACGGACAATGACTTGTTTATACTGCTCTATATACTATACATTTCAGTGTCAGTACAATGTTTATATTCCAACTGATTTATTTGATAATTAAATGGTAAAAATAAGAAAGTCAGCAATTTTTCAGTAATAGCGTGCTGTGACACTTTTTTGTATTTTTATGTCTGACTTTATAAGCAAGTGCTTTTAAGCGAGGTGAAACTTGGGAGTATGCAAGACAAATCAGACTCCTGAAAGGGGTATAGTAGTCTGGAAAGGTTGAAGGCCACTGCTCTAGGCTATAACTCTGCCAAAGTTTGTTGTAAAGCTTTGCCCTGTAAAGACAGAAACATGCAACTTGCATAAAGCAAAATCCCAGTTCTAGAGCAATTTTACCGGGCAATGGCCAAATAAGAACTTCTGCAGCAAATTTTAGGCCAAAACACTAACTAATCTCAGACAAGGGTCTATAGGTTTTGACAGAATAAAGACATCTGCAAACATATAAAGCTCAGCTTACCTCTCCAGCAGCTCTCCCAAGCTAACAATGTTGCCTCTGTGCAGGTGCCACGCAACTTCCAAGACAGGAGGGTTCTAAGAGGAATCATACTACAATCAGATGATAGTGGGTAATATTTAACACTAGCAAACTTTCTAGTGACTGTGACCCGTCCACGCCCAGGGAAGCCACCTGATAATGCCAAGGTCAGGGCAGGCCATAAAAGGAGAGCAGATTCTCCCAGCACTGGTGGGTGACACTGAAGTCAGACTTCCCAACCAGCCACAAACAGTACTTCTGACGCCCCCACACTGGTTATCAAGAAGCCACTATGCAAATACATGCTTTACTGCATTTCAGTCTCTGGCTCCCAAACTGCCACTAGGTCCAGTAAAGGGACCAGTTATTTAAACTCTATGCTCTTTACTCAAAAGATTTGCTGTGATCCCAAAGGACCAGCCACAGTACCAGGTCATTATAAGTTTGGATCTTACGCAAAATACCAATCTGGCAGCCAATCCTTTAGTAACTAAAACTAAAGGTTTATTATAAAAAGAAAAACAAACAATAAGAGAAATGTTAAAGGATTAAAGCAATCAGATACATAGAAATGATTTGAAAGTCCATATGCATCAAGTTTCTAGAAGAATTGTGGAGTTGCAGGCCTGTATAGTCCCTCTGGTGTACATCCAGTATATAGATGGGTCAAGTCCTTCAGTTCAGTTGCAAAATGAATTGATCCAGAGGTGAGTAGGTGTGTGTCCGCAGCTGGACAGGAACAAAGACAAAATGGTTTCCGTGGCTTGATCTTATATACCTTCTGCCTCTGGCCATGCGGCCTGTAGGCCTTACAGGAACTAAAATGGAGTCCAGAGTCACATGGGCCAATCCTGGTAACTCTTGAGGTACGCCTTTAGTTCCTTCCTGGGCGTTTGGCTTCTGTAAAGATCCTGATGGGCCATTAAGCGGGCTATTGTCCTGCCCCTCTCTGTCTGGGATGTGTCTTATACATCATAGTTTGAAATACAGGTATAACAGAGATCTCCATAACTTCCCTCACACATATCACACATGAACACAAATATTATCTTCTTACTCAGCACATTATAACCTCTCTCTCAGTACCTGACATGGCATATCTCACATAGATTACTATGATTTTGACATACTGATGTCAAATAAGACAAATGCCCCACCACCACCAATCCAGCCAGTGTAACAGTGACAAACATTAAAGAAAATTAAAAACTGTTTGTTAAATTAAGGGTATGAAAAATCTGAGCTCATCATTACAATAGTAATATATAAAATACCAGTAAGAATAAGTTACAATAGACCTATTCTCTCCTAACCACTTTTGAAATGTTTATTAAAAAATCATTCAGGTCTCTCTCTCTCACTGGAATAATCCTGATTGCATGTCTTCTAAAAGGGGCAATGAACACTTGCATGGATTGGTAATAACACAGTCTTTCAAATCTAGTCACCAGTTCAGATCTAGCACAGGATAAAGTTGTAACAATCTCCTAGATGTTCACTGGCCCACACAAAATTAATGTGGTGCTCTCAAGTCTAATTCCCAATAGCTGGACCACAGAAACAGCGTCCACAATTGGCACCCTTTTTACCAGCCTGAGGAAAAGCTCAGTACTAAACGGAACACAGAAGAAGAATATCACTTGAAGTTCCTGTTGCTGAATGCAAGGTCAGCAGTCAACAAAACCAGCATTATCCATGACCTGATTTTGAATAAAGGTTCTGGCCTTGCTTGCATCATTGAAACATGGTTTAATGCCCCCTCTGACTCTAACCTAACCTACCACAGCTAGGTCCCGTAGGATTCTCTATCATATGTCACAAACCAAGATGACTCGAGAATGCATCAGAAAAAAGAGGAGGTAGTGCAGCCATCCTCTTCCCCTCCAGCTTCAGATTACATTCCATCCCAAAAACATGAGTGGATCCGTATGATCTGGGAGGCAAACCTAGGCGAACAAGAGAACCTAGGATTCCTAGTGGCACACAGACCTCCAGATGGAAGTTCTTCCTGGAGCAACTTACAGAGCTGCTGTCCAGCTTGGTACTAGAATCTCCCATATTCCTTGTCTTCAACTTTCACATAGGCAATCTTAATGATACAGTAATACTTGGTCTAATGTCCCACGTGAGAATTGTGGGATCCTCCCAGGAAGTCTATGGACCTATACACGTAGTTGAACATATGCTGGATCCTATCTTCAGCTTAGCACTGGATACTGGAGAAGTCACTGACATATCACTCTCCTTGTCTGACCACCACCTCATCCAGACAAAAATCTGAACCTTTCTCCTTCCCACTAGGGTAGTGAGCAGCCAAAGCTGGGCCAATCCCAAAACTATGAACTCCTTAGATTTCAATTTACCTACCACACAAATACAAAGCCAAGGCACTGAGGAGTTAGTGCAACTGTGCCATCACCGGTTGTCCTTTACCATAGTTGCTTTGGCCCCAACACATCCACTCCTCCACACCGACCAAGAAGATCACCATAATTCACAGATAAGCTATGGTAGATGAAGTAAACAGGCAGAAAGTTAGAACACCAGTTGTGACACTGGCTGAATTAGGGGGACCGTTTATATTATTTAACATCAATATTTGATATTTACAATAATTCATGAGATATGCCATGTCAGGTACTGTTAGAAAGGTTATAATTTGCTACGTATGATGATATTGTTTGCGTGTATGTGTCATATTTATATCAAAAGTTATAGGTATGTTTGATGTATCTGTATTTCAACTTGTGCTGTGTTTCTGGGTGACATCCCAGACAGGATGGTCCCAGCACTAGCCTGCTTAATGGCCCATTAAGGAAACTCATAAGTACAATGGGCCCAGGGGGAGAAGCCAAGGACACACCTGATGAGTCACCAGGCCTTACCCATGTGACCCTGGACTCCATCTTATTTCTGTAAATTTCCACAAGCAACATGACAAAGGTCAAGAGACATAAAAGGCAGCTGCACCACATCCATTTTGTCTTCATCAGTCTTTAGTCTTCAACCTTCACAGGTTAAACCTTCTGGATTAACTCATCTATAACCGCAGCTGTGAAACAAAGGACTGAGACCCATCCAGGTATTGGATATACACCAGAGGAACTATATAAGCCTGCAAACTCTACTGGAAACCTGATACATATGGACTTTCATATCATTTGTATGAACCTGATTGCTTTAGTCATTTCACATTTCTCTTAAAGTTTGTTTCTTTCCTTTTATAATAAACCTTTAGTTTTAGTTACTAAAGGATTGGCTGGCAGCGTGGTATTTTGGGTAAGATCCAAACTTCTATTGATCTGGTACTGTGGCTGACCCTTTGGGGTCAGGAGAACCTTTTTGGTAAAGAGCATAGAGTTTTAAATAACTTATCTCTTTACTGGATCTAGTGGCTGCTTGGGAGCCAGAGACTGAAATGCAGTGAAGGGGGCTGTGTATATTTTTGTTTTAGCTTCTTGATAACCAGTGTGGCAAATCAGAAGCATTGTTTGTGACTGGCTGGAAAGTCTGTCTTCAGTGTCACCCACCAGTGCTGGGAGAATCTGCTCTCCTTTTGCAGCCTGCCCTGCCCTTGGCATTTCCAGGTGTCTACCCTAGGCATAGATGGGTCACACCAGTGATGCAAATAATAGTCTGATTCCATCTGCCAGCAGCACAAACAACACTTTCAAGATTACACCACTGCAATAAAGGCAGCAAAACAAACCATTTAGTCCTCTGCAATCAATGTGGTAGAATCACAACCAGCAAAGATAGCCATCTAATCAAGCCAGCCTGCATAGTCTAGATACCAGACACAGGCACCAACTGCTGTGGAGAGCTATCAGCATACTCCAGTGACAGCACTAACTACCCGGACAGCGTCAGAAAAGTAATATGGCAAAACTCAAAATTTCCAATAAGTTCTTGGAATGTATTGGGGACAACTTTTTGTTCCAGAAAGTAGAAGCAGTAATCAGGGGCACAACCATTTTGAATTGATTCTGACCAACAGGGAAGAATTGGCAGCGAATCTGAAGGTAAAGGCAACTTGAATGAAAGTGATTATGAAATGATAGATTTAATTATTCTAAGGAAAGGAAGGAATGAGAGCAGAAGAATAAGGACCATGGACTACAAAAAAGTAGATTTTAACAGACTCAAAGAACTGATAGGTATGGTCCCATGGGAAGAATATTAAGGGAAAAAAGCTCAGGAGAGCTGGCAGTTTCTCAAGGAGACAATATTAAAGGCACAACTTCAAACTATCCTGATGCAAAGGAGAGAGAAAGATTAGCAAGAAGCCATTATGGCTGCATCAGGAGCTCTTTAATGACTTGAAGACCAAAAAGGAATCTTACAAAAAGTGAAAATATGGATAAATTGCTAAGGAGTAGTAAAAAAAGAATAGCACAAGCATGTAAAAACAATCAGAAAGGCTAAGACACAAGGTCAGTTACATGTAGCAAAAGACATAAAAGGCAATAAAAAGAGGTTCTTTAAATACATTAAAAGACAAAAGGAATGTGTACATCCAGAATGTAGCAAGGAAATACAGCTAATAACTAAAGACATCAAGATAGCTGAGGTGTTTAATGCCTATTTTACTTCACTCTTCACTAAAAAGGTGAATGGTGACCAGATGTTCAACACAATTAATATTAACAAGGGGAAAGGAATGCAAGCAAAATAGGGAAAGAATAGGTTAAACAATATTTAGATAAATTAGATGTACTCAAGTCGGCAGGGCCTGACAAAATGCACCCTCAGGTATTCAAGGAACCAGCTGAAGTGATTATATTTGAGAATTCATGGAGCACAGGTGAGGTCCCAGAGGATTGAAAAAGGGAAAACCTAGTACCTATCTCTAAAAAGGGGGAACAAAGGCAACCCAGTCAGTCTAACTTCAATAAAGATAATGGAACAAATTATTAAACAATCAGTTTGAAAGCTCCTAAAAGATAATAGAGTTATAAGGAATAGCCAGCAAGGATTTGACAAAACAAATCATGTCAAACCAATCTAATTTCCTTCTTTGACAGGGTTACTGACCTACTGGATGTGGGAAGCAGATGTGATATATCATGATTTTAGTTAGACTTTTGATACACCCACAAATGACATTCTCATAAGCAAATCAGGAAAATGTGGTCTAGATGAAATTACTATAAGGTGGTATACAACTGTTTAACAGACCATACTCAAAGAGTAGTTTATCAATGATTAGCTGTCAAACTGGATGTATCTTGTGGGGTCCCATCTTTAGAAAGTGTGGCAAAGCATTCCTTTTGAACACTAATAATTCAAACACCCTTTTATTTCCAAACCTCTACCAACTTCCCCCCCCAAAAAACCTATCACAAGCAGGGTTTTGATCCCAAATAGGGTAAGTGCCATGAAGAACAAAGCAGACTTCACAATTGCTTCTGATACTACATGGAATGCGTTCAGATAATGAATTATGATATAAAACCCAAAGATGGACATTAAGAGTAAATTACCCTTCCCTACAGGGAAGGATGGACATTTGCAGAGCTGCTGCCTGTGTTGTACATTTTCTCCGGAAAAACAGATTTCAGTCTCCAGTGCTGTCAATCTAGTATTTTTCACAAAGGCTAGCAATCACATAAAAAGCAGAGTGACAGGTAATATCTTATATTCATTACCACCCTTTGATGCCAAAAGCCAAAGTCAGCCAATGCTAAATGCTACTAATCCCTTTTCCCATGGCAAGAGTTGAAAGCAGAAGCCAGACAGGTGGCTTAAAAAAATGGAAGCTACATACACACTAACTATACTGCAAATAGCTATTAAACAATCAATAGCACATGTAAAGGTGCATTTACTATTCCAGATGTCAGCATGATTCAGAGGCACCATGAAGCAAAATGAAAGCAAATTGCTCTCAAACACCCAGGAAGTCCCATTATTAAGAATATAATATGCATGCCCAAGAATCTTCCATTCTTTTATTTGAACACTTTTCCAGGAAGCCTACCAGTTTTTGTCCTCTCCCTCCAGAAGTGCTGATAGCAATATTTAAAAATACTGCCCTACTTTACAATGAAGCCATCCCCTGTTCACCTGTTGCAGTCACTATCAAACAATCATTAATATTGGGGGGGGGGGAAGTGTAAACTTATTGACTTCATTCCCCAGTACATATGGCCCTTTTGGCTTAATTCACACAGCTTCAATAGATTTTAATTTTTAAATATTTTTAATGGAAAAAACAATATTTCATCACATAAAGACAGAACTATGCTTTTAAACTACCAAAAAATACCATGTTGATTCTGAGGGGGAATTAAAGATGGCCACCATCCATCAACAAGGAGGATCAATACATTCCTGATCATGCTGCTATAGGCTATTAACAGTACTGGAAGGAGGAAATCAGATTACTAAAATAGACTGCAGACATCTAGAGTTGCCTCTTGCATTCAGGGGATACATAACTAGAGAGTTTAATAAGCACTAGATGTTCTGTCCTTACAGTCTGAAGGACCAACATTTGTCTTCAAAAGGTCTTACCTGCATTTTCCACATTTCTTGACAGAAGAGCAAGCGACAGAAGGCATTGTGCAGCAACAAATCCTTGACAGTTTGAAGCAAACAAGACAATTTCTTCTGGAATTGCCCCCAGGAATAAAATGGAAAAAAGTCCCCTCAGTAAATATTAGATGTCATTATAAAAACATTTTCCATTTTTCCTGATCTGTTTAATTTTAAGTGACTGAATGGCTCAAGGGATTGATTGATGAGGAGACACTGAGCCCACATTAGTAGTGACTGAAATCACTGTCATCGGGCAAGTGTTCAACAATCTTTGTTGATCCAGTGATGACAGAGCAGTGACGTGAACTCAAGCATCAGAAGCGAGAGTCACTCTTATACCCCCAGGACCTGATGGCTGTTCAGTGGCTTAGGGAAAGTGAGCTGATAGTCTCAGTACAGTTGCTGGCATCCATACACAAAAACCAACACAATAACTAGCTAAAACTGCAAGCAAGGATGCTAAAACTTAAAGCAATGGACACAGCAAAATGGAACTCTTGGGGAGGGCTGAGGCACACTAAAGAAGAATCATATACAGGAAGTTTGCACTGTCACTACTCACACTGCACTCTCTCTACGGAAAAACAGAGTACATCATTCCAGGGCTGTCAATTCAGTAGCTTTTATGTTTAGGAAAAGAATGCTCCATTTCTAAGGATGTTACAACATACAGATACAAACTATCGCCTACCTAGTTCCATTGCTGGTTTTGGACTTTTTAAAAAAAAAAATCTTTTGAGGACTACAGATAAACTTATGGAGGGCAGACAGGGTGGGCTTAAAGAAAATGCAAAAACAAAAATAACCATTAACACCCTTTCCCTCCTAATGTTCATCATTGACGGCATAAATCAAATTTTCCCCTTACTCTCTGCTCCAAGTTCAACAGTGCAGCTTGGCTGGACTCCATGGAAGCCTTGCAGAGCTGGTCAATGTTGGTAGCAGTAGTTTTGGCTGATAAGATTCCCATTGGTACACCCAGCTTCAAGGCCTGCTCCTGCAGAATGGAGACTAGGAGACAAAGCAAAGTTAACTGTGAAAGAGGATTGTGGGTTGAGCACCAGACTTGGAACCAACAACTCCTGAGTTTTAAGCCTGGCTAACAGTCTTTCCATCAGTGGCTTTGTGTAAATCATTTGATCGCCCTCCCTACCTCATTTCTCCCCCATCCACAAAATGGATGGAACTCCTACCTCAAAGGGGCAGTGTGATGATCTCGTTTGTAAAGTGCTTGCTGACTAACTATGTTAGAGCTATTGTTTGTCTCAGAGTGACAAAATTTGAAAATAACCAAGATATTCAGAGGCCAGGGGACTTTAGAAGTCAGATATTGACACTTAAGAAAGGCTACTGTCATAATTACAGTGTGAGCCACACTCTAGATCTGTTTTTGTCTCTCCAGTGGAACCCTCAGCTGACAGGCCTTACTTTCTTTTTCTCTCTCAAGGACAGAACCATATGGTTCAACCACTTTGGAACTGGATCTCTGGGTGGCTCCTTAAATCAAATTTTCAGAGGCGGTCACTAGTTGTGTGTTTCTCATTTCCTGGGTGCCCACTTCAAGATCTAGGATCTGATATTCAAAAGTGCTGAGCACTCTCAATTGCAAATGAAGGCAATGGGAGCTGTGCTTAAATATATAAAGTTCAACATACTCGTAATGCTGAGTACTCTGATAAATCATTTTGTAGGGGGTCTAAAATTTGGGCATCCAAAATTAATTAATACTTTTGATCTTAATTTCTCTGTGCCTCAGCTCCCCATCTGTAAAATGGGGTAATACTTATCTAACAGTGGTATTGTGAAAAATAATTAGTTATTGTTTGTGAAGCACTCAGAAATTATAGTGATGATTTAAGCAATCGGTAAACTCGGGGGTTGTGCCGTACGACTGGAGAATTGCTAATGTAGTTCCTATTTTTAAGAAAGGGAATAAAAGTGATCCGGGTAATTATAGGCCTGTTAGCTTGACGTCTGTCGTGTGTAAGGTCTTGGAAAAAATTTTAAGGGAGAAAGTAGTTAAGGACATGGAGGTCAATGGTAATTGGGACAAATTGCAACATGGATTTACTAAAGGTAGATCGTGCCAAACCAACCTGATCTCCTTCTTTGAGAAGGTGACGGATTACTTAGACAAGGGCAATGCGGTAGATCTAATTTACCTCGACTTCAGTAAGGCGTTTGACACGGTTCCGCATGGGGAACTGTTAGTTAAATTGGAAAAGATGGGGATGAATGTGAAAGTTGTAAGGTGGATAAGGAACTGGTTAAAGGGGAGACTACAGCGGGTCGTGCTGAAGGGTGAACTGTCAGGATGGAAGGAGGTTACTAGCAGAGTCCCTCAAGGATCGGTTCTTGGACCGACCTTATTTAACCTTTTTATAACTGATCTTGGCACAAAGAGCGGGAATGTGTTAATAAAGTTTGCGGATGACACGAAGCTGGGGGGTATTGCTAACATGGAAAAGGACCGGGATGCTATTCAGGAAGATCTGGACCACCTTGTACGCTGGAGCAATAGTAATCGGATGAAATATAATAGTGAAAAGTGTAAGGTCATGCACTTAGGGATTAATAATAAGAATTTTACATATACGTTGGGGATGCATCAGTTGGAAATGACGGAGGAGGAGAAGGACCTTGGGGTATTGGTTGATAGCAGGATGACTATGAGCCGCCAATGTGATATGGCTGTTAAAAAAGCAAATGCGGTTTTAGGATGCATCAGGCGAGGTATTTCCAGCAAGGAGAAGGAGGTGTTAGTGCCGTTATATATGGCGCTGGTGAGACCCCACCTGGAATATTGTGTGCAGTTCTGGTGTCCCATGTTTAAGAAGGATGAATTCAAACTGGAACAAGTTCAGAGACGGGCTACTAGGATGATCCGAGGAATGGAAAATCTGCCTTATGAAAGGAGACTCAAAGAGCTTGGCTTGTTTAGCCTGGCCAAAAGAAGGCTCCGGGGGGATATGCTTGCTCTATATAAATATATCAGGGGGATTAACGTTAGGGAGGGAGAGGAATTGTTTAAGTTTAGTACTAACATAGGCACGAGGACGAATGGGTACAAATTGGATATTAGGAAATTTAGACTAGAAATTAGACGAAGGTTTCTAACCATTAGGGGAGTGAAGTTCTGGAATAGCCTTCCGAGGGAAGTAGTGGGGGCAAATGACTTATCTGGCTTTAAGACTAAGCTTGATAAGTATATGGAGGGGATGTTATGATGGGATAGTTTAATTTGAGCAATTGATTTTGGATTATCGGCAGATAAGTCTGCTCAATGGTCTGTGGGAATGCTGGATGGGATGGGAACTGAGTTACTGCAGAGAAATCTTTTTTGGGTGCTGGCTGGTGAGTCTTGCCCACATGCTCAGGGTTTAGCTGATCGCCATATTTGGGGTCAGGAGGAATTTTCCTCCGGGGCGGATTGGCAGGGGCCACGGAGGTTTTTCGCCTTCCTCTGCAGCATGGGGCATGGGTCGCTTGCTGGTGGATTCCCTGCAGCTTGAGGTCTTCAAATCTCATTTTTGAGGATTTCAATAACTCAGTCATGGGTTCGGGGTTGTTATAAATGTGTATGGGTAGGGTTTTGTGGCCTGCCTTGTGCGGGAGGTCAGACTAGATGATCATATTGGTCCCTTCTGACTTATGAGTCTATGAGTGCCAGAGAAAAAGCTCATGAGGACATTAATGCTATCTTCATAGCATGATTTGAATAGTATGCACTAGATAAGGCCTACAACCAACCATACATTGAACAATGAAGGTAAAACAAAATATTGAATAGCTGCTTGTTAACTGAGCACCATCCATCCTGTGCACTGAATAAAGCAGGGGTCTGAAAAAACAGAATGTGATTGTGATAGATATGGCAACTTTCTGCATTATCCTTGGGAGAACTTCTCAAATTAAATTTAAAGTATCTTTCAGGTCCACTGTATTAAGTGAATTGTTTATGTATTGTGGGACAGGATTGTGTAACCTCTCAAAAGGGGAGATGTGGCAGATGTGGGCCCTGGAAATTCAAAGGACTATACTGAACAATGTGTCAGACAAGAATGCACTCCTGGAACAAGTGTTAAGTGGTTTTGGGGGAAAATATTTAGGAGGAGGTGAATGTAAATTCCCCAACTCTGGTTATGCAAACACCCAGCCTTTTGAAGCAGTGCTCTGAGGAGCAGGCACCTTCAGTGGACCAAGGAGGAGGAACAGTTGCCCTTGAACTGTGACAGTGATCATGTAATTAAAAATCATATCATAATGTATACACACAAGGGGGCCAAATTAATTCTGACATTTCCTAACTTTTGAGTGTTCAACTTTGCAATCCTAATAATGTTATTATAATGCAGGGGATTTTTTGGTGTAATTTTAACCAAAAGTTGTAGTGCCTAAGAAAATGCTAATTGGCAGCCTAATTTTAGAGGTCCCAAGCAATATGACTCCCCGTTTTCTCTGGGAGACTAATGAATCTGCAACAGAACCTGACACTAAGTTACTAAGAAGATACAATTTTAGTAGGCAGATTGTTCAACTCATTTTGCCAAGGTGCCAAAAGAGGCTATTGTTTTATAATTAGGTGGCTGAGACAGGCCAAGTGAAGACTATTTTATGTCTTTAAATGATTTCTCTCAGGTACCAGCCCCCTCCACGATACTTATGTACCTTACTGTAAGACAAGAGTGGATTGAAGATGCTCTGAGGGAAGTGGCTGACTGCAGCTGTGTACTTATGCACACGAAGCAAAGTACTCCATAAATAGCTAGGGAGTTACTCCTGGAGGTCTCACATTATTGCTTTTGCACACCAAATTCATTGTGCATACTAGGAGCTCCTTGCATCCCTTCATTCTCCCTCCCATGCAGACCTCCTGTATTTCTGCCCCAACTTCTCCCATGCCAGGGACTGTCCCCCCTCATTCCTCCTTCTCCTCCATACCAGGGCCTCTGTACACCACCCCTTAATCCCCTCTTCCCCCATGCCAAGGACTCTGTGTGCACTTCCATTCTCCCTCCCTGCGCAGGGTGTCAACATTTTAAAAGTGAATTGTCAGAACTAAAAGGAGGAGCATTTGGAAGAATATGGTAATGGTTGCCATCAACTAGTTAGTGTTTTGATCTAAGGACAATTACAGATCTGGTTGAAGCTGCTAGCTCTACTACACAGATGCCATGGGCTCTGTGTATCCTTCATTAGTTTCCCCTTCTGGTTTTCCCATTTTCACCAAAATCAATAGGGTTCTACCCTTGATGCCTTGAGCATTCCCTGAAATTTTGCAGTTGACTAGACAGTGTTCAAAAGTTATCCTGTAAGACCTCACAAACTCGGCCAGCAACAGGAAACGTGGATTGCGCTGTCCTCATTTTACCCAAAAGAGAACCACTATGCTCAACACATACTTGCAACTGTGTATCTATTTCAGAGGAGAACAAACTAGCAAACTGACAGATGGCACAA
>ML675639.1:3745007-3760984 GCA_007922155.1 Mesoclemmys tuberculata
TATCTATTTCAGAGGAGAACAAACTAGCAAACTGACAGATGGCACAAGAAATTAAAGGCATTTGACATGTAGAAATTCAGTGGGTCAGGCAAACTTAATTTCCTTCTCACGCTCACCCACAAATGATTCTGAAAAAGCATCCTGAGGCTTTGGACCACTCTGTTCAGTTGTCTTAATGGGACTTTCCACCTAGAAACAAAATAAAATCTTTTAAACGTCTGTTTGCACATGTATAGAACATATTGCCTTTATATAGCACTTCCCAACTGCAGCATTCTAGGAACGTGAAGCAACTGAAATAGAACTAATGTTAAATAATACCACCCAGCTCTTACATAGCACTTTTCATCTGTAGGTGTCAAAGCACTTTACAGAGGAGGTCAGTATCATCCCCATTTTACAGAGCGTGAAACTGAGGCAGGAAAGTATCTTGCCTTTCGTCACCCAATAGGTCCATGGCACAGCCAGGAATAGAACCCAGGTCTCCTGAATCGCAGTCCAGTGCTCCTTCTGGACTTATGTATTCTGTAACACGTTACAAAAACCATTAGGAACTAGAAAACTAGCCAGAGTTTACTTTTAAAGGGTGATTATTCTGTAGTGCTCCTTAGAAAGGAAAGATCCCAGAGAAAAAGGGCTAGTAAGCACCTGCTCAGTCTATAAAAGTCCTCAAAAGCAAGATAATGCACAAAGTGTCGATGTATCTATCTCACATCTATACAGCCAGTAACATTATGGAAAGATGTATGGAATAGGTGGCTATTAAGAGAAAGCGAAGGATCTCCAGTAACTTTTCAATCTATTCACAATAGACCAGAGGTTTTCAAAGTGTGGGGCATACCACTTTGGGGGCAGAGAGAAAGTGATGAGGTTATCAGTGGGGGCACAAGGACCTCAAGGGCCATGCTAAGAGGCCAGGCTCAGGATGGGGCTCTGTATAGGCTCTCTCTACTGTTGGCACAAGGCTCCTTACCTGTCTTGGCCCCTCACTGCCACAGCTGCAGCAGCCACCAAGGGGCAGTTACCCCCCTCTGCTGGGTAGGCCAGCAGGGACTTTTTTTAAGCAGGGAGTCAAAGGCTGCACCCCAAGGGTACTGACTCCCTACTGGACAGGGCCTCCTCCTGACCCTGGCCCTTCAGCACAGCCTCAGGGCACACAGCCCCTCTGCTTCCAATCCCAAACGGAGCCAGTGCAAGAGAAGTGGACAGGGACATGATGAAGGGCTAGGATCAGAAGGGGCTGAGAGAGTGCGGGGCCATTACTTATGGGGTGCAGCCTTTGGCTCCCCTGCTGACCCCAGCACTTCCACACAGCCCTGTTTGCTTAGCCTGAGCAGGATGGGAGCCAGACAGGCACGAAGCTGGATCCAGGTGGCTGAGACTGCCCAACCACTGCAGGGAAGAAGTCTTCTTCAACTGCCACCTGGTGAATACCTCTCCCTCTCTGTACTCCCCATGAGTATAGGATACCAAGCACCCCTTCCCGCCACCACGTTTCTTAGAAAGTGGTGGGCATATAGAGGACACAAATCTCCAAAGGAGGAACTCAGCAAAGAAGTTTAGGAACCTCTGCAATAGAAGAAGCCAGTTCTGATCCCAACAAAGATGGTAATTTACTACATCTGAAATCTGAATTAGCTCTATATAACCCTAAGCACGCACATTATAATGAAGAAAGAATGTAAATCTCATTTCTAAAAGGAAAACCCCTTGTCTTAGTTTTCCTTTACACCGATTTCCCACATTTTCACTCACTGAAAAGATTCTGCTTGTAAGATGTTCACCTTAGACCTATATTAGACTTCGTGACACGCTGTATATCATTCATGTTCACCCTGACAGTGCAACTGTGTATTGTCTGATGCAAAGTATGCCATGTATGGTGTTTCTGGAATGCTCATGACACACTGAACATTATTGTTCTGGTAGCATGTTTCCTCCAATGTCATACATATGTACAAACATGAAAATCTGCTGTGTCCTATCCCCAAACGTATCTCTCACATGGTTTGAATAAGAGCACAAAACTGTGTTTCCATGGCCAGCAGAAGCAGGCACACAGGAACAATGGAATGGCCTAAGCACCCGTGAGCGCTTTGGCTCAAATGGAAGAATTCATGCCCATTGCCACAGGGCTGATCACCTGACTGCAGGAAGTGTTGAGGAAACTTGTTAAAAGCGGAGGCCTCTTTATCTCAGGCTCTTCCCTGTAATCCATCTTCTAAGCAGCACCAAAGACAGAATCTATCCACAGGAACCAGGGGGCCTGGTTGCAAAATGCATCGCAACCAATGCGGGGTAAGCTGAATACATACTGATATATTTATCTTAGGTTAAGATGCGAGTTATCTTTTAGTTAATTATGATAAACTCCTTGATTTATTAATAATCTGATTTATATTCACTTAAAATCTTGCTGTATTGTAGTCCATAAACTTAGTTTGTCTTATCTAAAACAGTGCATGTGGACTGAATGCGTGCAGAGACCTCACTTACAGTGATAGAGCTGGTGCATATCAATTTCTTTGATAAATTGATGGGACAAGTGTAAGTGAGTTTGCAGGGTGCATTGTGCAGCACTGAACCCTGCAAGACCGCAGTTCCCAGGGTTGCATCTGGGACTGAGAGTTTGCTGGGGTCTATCCCATAACTGGCTGGCCAGAAGCGCTCCGTCACTAGGTCAGGGACTGATTACATGCAGGAGGCTAAGCATGTGCCAACCCAGGAGTGAGTGGTTCACACAGCAAAGCGGGGTAAGTCAGGGCTCAGGAGTGAAGAATTGGGGTGACATAGCTACACACCAATGCAGACTGCACGGAGAAGAATGTCACTGACTTGTATGGAGACCAAACTTCAGCAGGGTTCCACAGAAACCCAGGATATGACTGGAAAGTTTAAAACTGCTAGTTTCCTTACCTCCAGCAAGAGGTCATTCAAGTTCTGATGGCAACTCAGAAGGTGAACAGCTGCTTCCTGGAGTTCCTGTCCACTTTCAAACGTGCATTTCTGTTTCTTGATTCTTCCGCCTAAGAAATTTTTTTTAAATTAAGTTCAAGGTTTACTTAATGGTTCCTTTTCTACTGTTTTGCTTCTAAAATCCATGAATTTTGCGTTCATGAAAAGGAAGGCTTGACATTGGCAAGAGCCGGATGTAGTGTGGGCTAATGCTACCAAGTTTCTCTTTGCACAGCTCAGCCGATGCCTGCCTTCTGATCTGCAAGGCCTCTCCTTAATCCAGACCACAGCACTCTAAACAAACTGCCAATTGGGCCAAAAACCCACAAACAAGGAATATCATTTTTTTAATAAAGGCAGAGAGGACAAAAGGCATCTTTGCAGCATGTGGAACAAATTATAGCAAGACTGACTGACTGACAGTGTTAGGGTAGTGGTTTTCAAACTGTGACCATTGTGACTAGGTAGTATTGGATGCCATCCACATAGCACATTGTGAATGAGAACTAGATCGAGAACCACTGTGTCAGGACTACTTTGAACTGGATCCCAAAATGGATCTGGAACGTATAAAGGTGTTGAGAAAGGGGGGCACGGTGTGGTCACGCTGCTTGGTGCGTATGAAGAAGGGCGGCAGCAGAATCCTGCACGCTGGGGAGCCGAGGCAGGCAAAGGCCAGGAAAGGTGAGGCGCCATGCAGTTCAGGAGAGGAGCTACGGGAGTGACCAAGGTACAGCTGAGAGGCAGAGTCAGCCTGACAGACAGGGAAGACAGCTGGGGACCAACAGCCGCAGCACTCTGGATCCAACCTCGTAAATGAGTTTCTGTCGGAGCCCGCATTAACCGGGCAGGCGGGAAGGAAGCGGGGGCTCCCTGGGGACCTGTACCACAACTGGAGCTAGGAGGCACCCCTCCGACCGGCCGCGGGGAGCCTTCTCCATGCCAGGCCTCTCACCGGCCGAGCAACCCGAGGGGCAGCCGACACCGCCGGCGGGCGCGGCCCGGACAGCCGGCGGCGAGCGGAGCGACCGGCGCGGGGCCGGGGACGCACGCGGCGCTTTGCAGAGTGGCCCTAGGGCCCAGCGCCGGGGAGAAGAGCCGCCAGGCGGACGGGGCCTGCCGGCGAACCCGCAGCCCCGCGCCCGCCGGGGAGAAGCGGCCTGCCAGGCAGAGCCCGCGCCGGGGCGGGGCGGGGCGGGGCGCGCGGGCCGGCGCCTACCCAGCAGCTCTGAGAGAGCCCGGCTCCCCCTGCGCCCGCCCGGGCTGCCGGCCATCCCCGCTGGGCCGAGCGCGGCCCAACCGCCTTTTCCTCACACGCGCCAACGGCCCGGAATCAGCGCGCGCGGGCGGGCAGGCGCACAGCTCAACCGCCCTGCGCTCCTATTGGCTACGGCTCCCAGACCCGCCCCCCCGCCAGCCATTGGCGAAAAGCCTCCTGTTGGCCCCGCCTACTGACTTTTCGTGACCGCCACCTTGGTAGTGGCAGTAACTAACAAGGCTCCGCCATCTTGGTCGTGGCAGCCCCTCGGGAAGTGGTTCCTCCAGCTTAGTGGCAGGGTGGGTGTTTAGGAGCCCGTGGTCCCCGCGTGGCTAGGGTAAACAGTGGGCACTGGTGTGAGGAGTTAGCAACTGCCTGAAGGCTTGGGATGCAAAGCACAGAGGGAGAGGGAGCATTCCTGCTGGCTGTAACTAGAACTCCTGGATTATTGAAGCCCAGGAGGCGTCCTGTGGAGCATCCGGAAATATTTCCTAGCCATGGGCTTTGTTGGCCTTGTCCAGGCTAGGAAAACTGCCCCAGACACGTCTGAATCAGTCCTGAACGTGGCGTAGCTGCAAATGCTGCCAGAGCTGAGGCACGTTGAGGTTAGCCGGATGGCTAAAAGCATCCTGTTTAATTAACAGGGCAGGAAAATTGCTGGAAGCTGTGGACCTTTCCTCTGTTCTAGGGCTCCCGTGGTGGGCTCCTCAGTGGGGATTCTTTGGGAGTGCGGACAGCCGCCAGGAACACCCTTTAGGGAAAATAACATATGAGAGGCTGAAGGGAAGCAGCAGAATTATTAATGCTGGACAGCTAAGGGGATGCAGCCTTCACACACGCTGGGCAGAGGAAATCCTGCATTTGTGCTAGGGTTTGTCTACAGTTTCTGCCATCCAAAAAATGTAGGCTTCTTTTTGCACCAACAGGATAGCTGCAATTGGGAGTTTTGATTATTTGGGGTGTTATCTTTTACTTTATAAAAAATACTATGGGCAGAGATTCATTTTATTTTCCCAGGTTGGATCTGTGGGTCTAAATCCAATAAGACTACTCAGTAATCAGGCCATCAGAATTTATTTCACTGTACCCAACTTGAAACAGGAACTGCAGCGATCATAGTTTCATTGTAACTGTCTTACTGAACCACAACAGAGATTCAGTGTGGTGTAGCCATGTTGGTCCCAGAAAGCGAGACAAAGTGGATGAGGTAATATCTTTTATTGGACTAACTTCTGTCGGTGAAAGAGACAAGCTAAATAGAGCTTGCCCTGCCACCTGCTTCAACCCTGCTATGTTCTGGAGCCTGCATCTTCTTGAAATAAAATGTTATATTCCAGGACTCAAGCACTACAGTTCTCTAGCTGGGAAGTGATAAGGTTGCTTCTGCCCCATGCATTGGTTTTCTGGGAACAGAAAGCTTATAGAGGTTTCATTTCAGGGGCCAGGAGAAATCCCATTTTAAAGTATTTTGTTGCTTCGTGTAAATGTCTATTAGCAATACAATTCCAAAAAGAGACATAAAGCATAAGGTGTAATAATTCATTCTAGGCAACACAAGTGCAGTATGTACCAAATCAATTAACATTCATGAGATATTTACCATGAAGTAACAAACTTGTTTCTTTTTACAGAAACAGAGGGATGGAGAAAATGACCTGTTAAAATTGGTTGTGAGGCATTTTTATTCCTCTTATTGCTCCCCTGGCATCTAACTCAGCCATCCTTAAGAATGCTGTGTGCAGGAGATAACCCTTTACAATACTGCCCAACTTGAAGACAAGGCTTATGGCTTAATATCTGAAATGTAAGTAAACTTCTTAGAGAGTCTTCCTCTACATTTTCTACACCACCATGTATGTTGATGGTGCTTGATAAATTAGAACACTGTGCAGTTACTCTGTTGTCTATGAGACTGTTTAGGAAGAGCTAGATTATAATGCCCAGGTGTTTGAGGAATGCCTGTCTAAATATTCATCATTTTTGTGAGTGCCATACTGGTCCATTTAGACTCTGAAACCGGTTAGCTGGGGATTGAGTGGATTAAAAGAATAATCTCCCTGAGACTGTGGTGAGGTTCAGTCTGGAGCTGAAAGTGAAATGAGTTTGTTAGACTCGGGTCAATGACGACGATCTCAAGTTTGTGGCATTCGATGTTTCCCTATAACACAGTATATAAGGGTAGATAGTGTTCTTCAGCAGGAGAGTTTAGGACTAGGAGCTGGCACAGTGAGGCAGAGGGATAGTTGACTAGCTTCTCAACTCAGAAAGCATGAGTTCAAAAGTGAAAATAAGTTTAGCCTCAGACTTGTGTACACAATCACGAAACACACAGGCAACTGGGATTTTCTATTCAGAAATGGCTCAAGACTGGAACAGCAGGGGGTGCTGCAGGCCAGGGTCGAAGTGTCTGAGCGGAGCTGTGTGGATAGCCAGGACTGGCATAGTAAGGAAAGCTGCCAGTCTGGTTTGAGGTGTATTGGCAGAGCTATGTTGATTAAGCTTTTATATATCGCTCAGGATAACCCTTTCAGCCCACCTAATTTCACTTGCCCTTAAGTGAGGCAATTTCAAAGATGGGTAGGACTGAGTAGGAATTTAAAACAGGAAATAGTTGATGATCTTACTAATTCTGCCATTGTTTCCTGAACATTAGATCAGAGGTGTGCAATAAGTATATTCTCGGGGAGATGGAAATTAAGGGCCTGATCTTACAATGAGGTGTGCATGGGCAAATTCCTGTGTCTGCATGAAGCCCCATTGACTTAATTGGGCTGAACACAAGACATGTAGGTCCACCTGCATATAGCTCTCTGTAAAATTGTGGCCTAAGGGTGACTGGTTAAAGTCATTATAGAATCAGATTTGGGTTTTTATTTTAATTCCAACACTCCATCACCAGTAAATATGTTTTAAACTGTTTTTGATGGGACATGTAAGAACACAGTAGATATGTGCACACTCTGCTGATTTAGCAACTGCCGCAAACAAACCAGCACAGTTCTCAGTGCTGTGAAGGTACCATAAGCTCTGATGATGTTACAGTCAGATAAGCAAATAAAAAATTGTGCTAGAAACAGAACAAAATGCTGTGTTTGCTCAAGGCAGGCTGTGGTCTTCAGAGAGAGAGATTTCATCTTCACATTCTAAAAGTACAAACAATGAGAGTCCTCTAGCACTGTTTACAAGTGTTTTACAGTAATGAAGAGGGGTTTTTAAGTAAACTGGGGAAAGAGTAATCTCTAAGAGAGACCTGGGTTTGCATTGAGTAGCAAACTGGATCTCAGTTTGGCCATATGGCAGCAAACAAGGCTGATACAATTTTGGACTACCTGTATGAAGACATTACAACATGGAGCAATCAATTTATAATCCCTCTCTGCATGACTATGATGAGATGGCAAGTGGAATAGTGAGTCAAATTCTGCGGTCACTAAAGAAAAATGTACAAAAAACTGAAGGGAGATTAGAGAGAACAATAGAAATGATTATGGGACTGGGAGGATTACTTTATGAAGATAGAATCAAATATCTACATTTGCATAGATTGGCTAAGTGACAATAGCTAAGGTAGGAAATAACTACTTACAATCATCTGATAGTTGTAAATGTGAACAGAGGGAAGGAATTCTTCAGCATGGTACAAAGGGATAAAACAAGGCATATGGGATGAAAGTAAGTGGAGGATAATTCACGCAGATAATAGGGAAAATCATCTTGTCTGAGCTACATCCTCCTTCAAAGCCTGAGTAGCTGAGTTTGACGCCATAGAAGTTTGGGAGAAAAGGAACCCTCCCCAGGCCATAGTTGTCTTCTGATCTTCGGTCCCAGTTCTACTGGGGCAATTGCTAATCACTCTATGTAGCTCTAACTCATCCCTTGAACCTTGCTGCATGGGGACAAGCATGGAACCTGCACAGTGGTTGCAGTCCCCAAATTCCGTCCCCACCCGCAGTCTGCAGAATTGCATGGATTCTGCAGCATCTGGGACCCACCGTAGCTGCGGGGGCAGGGGATGGGATTTTCTTCTATGATTGTGAAATAGTGTCCTAAGGGAAGGGGCAGAGACTTTCAAAGCTAGACTGGAGAAATCACTAGAAAATATACTGTAAAGAACAGTTCTGCATTGGCCAGGACAGGAGGCTAGATTGTATGGGACCTAAGGGGTCATTTCCATGTTTAATGTTTGTGAGTCTGTGGCAGAGATCTCTGCACCAATATGCTACATTTAGTAGGTGTCTAGTACAATTACCTAACATCTGTACAACTTTTATACTTCATAGGCAGAAGCAATTTCCCCTCATGCTGTCATTCTAACAGATGTGTCTATTTTTAATATCACTAACCGGTTTTCACAGCCTCATTGGCTTACTAGGTTGCAATTCGCACTGCTGCTGGCTATATTTAATCTGGTGCACTACTGGCCAGGCACCCTGAGTTAATGCAGTCTGTTCAGAGAATGAGTTTTAATTAAAATATTAATATCGAAGAATCTAGAAAAGCAATGAGATTTCTTTTTTACGTTCTGCAAATTAAATATCTTGGCTTTTCCCCACCATACAAAATTTGCCCCAGTCAGTGTGGCTTTTATATCATGTTGTTATCATCTGTGGAAAGTAAGACGGCAGTTTTTCTCTGAGGGCAGTGAGGCCTGATTCTCTTTTCACTTACTCCAGCGTGAATCAGGAGCAACTGCACAGAAGTCAGTGGAGTTGCACTCATGGAATCCTGGCATGAAAGAAGAATCCAGCCCTAACCCTGTACCCGGGTTCCTGCCTCTGTAGAAAAGGAGGACAACCCAGCTTTGATGGTCACAATTTCAACTACTGCAGAGTTATGTTCTATGGGCCTGATTTTCCCTGCCTTGTACCTTTTCTAGTCTTTTATGCCTCAGCAAGGTGAGTGCAAAATGCTGTCTAATCAGAAACCCTTTTTAAAAAAAACGACTGAATGAGGAGGAAGGCGGTGGAGAATCAGCCCCAATAGGTTTAAGTGTCACACTTGGCAAGATACTGCCTCTGGCATGGGGAAGGGGGATGGTACGCTTCCTAGCACAGCATTCCATGGCCTCTTTGGTTCAACTCTAGAAAGAACTCTCCCTTTGACGTGTTGGGCACAAACTCTGATTGTTTTCATCAAAAGCCAAGATCAGAGGCCCGCATGCTCTGCTAGAAAGATTACTCATTTTAGCTGACTAAACCCTGCAGTGTGGACAGGGGAACTTGAGTTTCTTCAGTGCACCAGAACTGATTTCACAAGAAGCAAATTAATGTGAGTTCTAAAAAAACAAATCCTGCCTGCAAGGGAACCAGCTTCCTTATGAAACACTGCCACACTTTATTAAGATAGGCTGCAAAACAACCTGGCTGGCCCTCTGTGCTGTGACGCACACATTTTACATTCTATCTCAGTTACATGAGAGACAATCATTTACAGAGTCTACTTGTCCTCCTTTATCAGCAGTGTGTGTACTGCAGGTGCAGGAAAAACATCTTAACTGATACACATCAATGGAAACAAACATGCCAGTTGAAGGGACATGGTCAGATTGGTTGGTTAGGGTCCAATATTTGGGTTTGCAGAACCACACAGTCTCGCTATAGAGACGTGGTCCGTACAGGAGTGTGAGCATGATCTCTTGTTGCTCTCTGTGGCTCATAGGATAAGGAAGCTATTATTCACTAAGGGAAATTTCACTTCATTCCAGTGCTAGTGGCCTGTGTTTTAGGTCCTAGCTCTGGATCCCTGGCAGGGCATGTTCGGATGGTGCTATAATGGAGTCCGTTGCTTTGTTACAATGTTCTCATTGTTTTTCTTTTAACTGAAGGTGGAAGTAGTTTGATTTTAAAGGAATAACGTGTTCTGCTATGTCTGCAGGTGAACACTACTGCAAGGGAACCAGAAACTGTCTCTAAATGAATGGAAAATTGAGTCCTGTTGTCTAGTTTCTTTGTCAAATTCAATTCAGTGCAAAACTGAACAAGTAATACAAAAGAAAACTAGATTTGTAAAATATTTTCAGTTTTAATACTGTCAGGTTTTAGTAGCACCGGCCAGAAAATCTGAAGATATGTATTTAAACCAGAAAGAGTCCCTTTATGTGAGCATCTTGCTTTAGTGTGTTTCTTAGGAATAACTCGTTATTTCATTGATTTCTTTTAAAACAAACAATATACAAAGCATTCAAACTGCTTGCAAAACTGATTTTGACTAATGGTTACAGCTGGGACTGAGTGGGAGGCAGGAATTCTGGATTCTGTTCATGGCTGCCACAATCTTACTGTAAACTACATGACCTTTCAGTACCATAGTTTCTCAATTTGTAAAACAACTATAATATGATGACCTACCGCAGGGGGGTGCTGTGGGCATGAATATAATGTCTCTACAATGCTTTGAGAGCCTGACGTGGAATGCATTGTGACATCATAATACTTCACAGTACATTGCACTTTGACTTTTCCCTCATCTCTCCTTTTTCCTTTTATTTTTGCTTTAGAAACCAACTACCCATATATACACACCTTGATTTATTTGTTAGAATGTCAAAAGAGTAGATTTAATTATATCTCGATTAACAAGTATTAATCATGGTTTTAAACCTTTGTAATTCAAATGTCTTGCTATTACTCACTAATCAATCTGTGGGGTTAGATGTGAGGGTATCTCCTTTCGGAGTCCCCAGCCTTTCCTGCCACATAGCTCTGACGGTGCCTTACTTGCTACTCCCGGAGGGCACTGGCAGGCGTGTGTTCAAACAAAACTGAATGTAGGAAACGCCTGCAGCCTTCAACTCTTGATTCATACACATTCTTGTCCATTCTGCAGAGGGCACTGTGCTCAGAGTTCACCTTCTAAGGTCATTTCTAAAACAACCCATTAAGCAAGTTATTTAAAGGTTAAACATGAATCCAAACACCATTCCTCTATGGGGGGCCAGGACACAGATCTGAGCTTCACAGCTAACCCCTGTCTGTAATGGGATGGAGAGGATTGAGGACAGGACAAGAAGCAGTGGGCTTAAACTGCAGCAAGGGAGATTTAGATTGGACATTTGGAAAAACTCCCTAACTGTCAGGGTAGTTAAGCATTGGAACAAATTGTCTTGGGAGGTTGTGGAGTCTCCTGTCACTGGAGGCTTTAAAGAACAGGTTAGTCAAAGACCTGTCAGGAATGGTCTTGTTAGTACTTAGTTCTGCCTTGAGTGCAGGTGACTGGACTAGATGATCTATTGAGGGCCCTTCCAGTCTGATATTTCTGTGATTCTATGTGCACTGAGCTGTCATCGCCTCCAATAGGGTTTTGTTGATGCTAGCCTTCCCCTGCTCCAGTCCATCCATCAGCTTTCTCACCCAGCATTTCAATTTTGCTGGCCTCCCTCCTCCTTTTGAGTCACTTCACTGGCTCTTTGTTGCCCTGTGCATCAAATTCAAACTCCGTGCTGTCAAGTCCCTGTCTATGGCTCTGATCTGGCCCCCTTTCATGTCTCCCAGAGTACATGTCCCATTCCATGGATGCCAGCCTCAATCTCCACTTTCATCTCTTTCCCTCATAAATTTCTCTGTGCTATTTCCCATCCTGCCCCTTATGCCTGGAATGCCCTTTTCAATTCTGTTCACCACCTCTTCATCAATGCATTGTTCTAGTAAATCCTAAAACCCACGTCTGCAGCAACACCTACAAAAGTTAATTTTTATGCTAAAAAAGGAAGCTACCAAGAGGCTCGACTGCCAAAAGTGAGTAACCAAGTACTAATCTCTCCTTTGGCCTGCTCGCCACACCTCTCCTGTTCACCTCCAGCAGTAAGACTGTACGCTATTCAGAGCTGGGACCTTTCTTTAAGACGTTTTCTGTGAAAAGGCTGGCACATTTGCAGGTGCTATAAAGTAATTAATAATTATGATAATAATGAAAATCATAGCTCTAAACTCAGCCCCATCTCTACAAAGCAACAGAGGGAGAAGGGAAAAGGCTGAACTATATTTTGTGCTGAAAGCACCAGCTCTGAGGGAAGCTGGCTAATTGGAGCAAAATGGAAACTCTTCCTACAAAATGCTGCTTGTCCAAATTGCCATGCTGCCCTGCATCAGGCAGGGATTGCATTTTGGTCCTGAGGAGCTTCTGGCAGCCATCCAGCTGAGCCATCAGCATGCCCCATTAATCCTCCATTCACTGGCCAAATCCAGCCTAGTTGTAAGCAGGTGCAGCTCTCGATGGAATTGCTCCCTGGCATACCAGGGCTGAATTCAGTCCAGTGACAATCCAAACATCTTTGGCCTGTCAGAGCAGCAGAGTCATGGATAAGCAGGCATTTGCGCTCACGCTGGCTGTCTCTGGTGCAGTACATATGGAGTGCACTCTTGCATGCAGCAGCAGCTGATCTAAAATTATTTCTTGTTCTTTAAATCTCACCCCAAAGAGGTAGTTGGATCAGGATGGTCCAGTGGTTCGGGCACTTGCCTAAGACTGGGGAGACCAGCATATAAGTGACTGCCCTGCCACAGTCTTCCTGTGTGACCTTGAATGGGTCACTTAACTTCTCTGTGTCTTGGTTTCCATCTGTAAAATGGAGGTAAATAGTATTCCAGAAATCACAGGGATGTTGTGAAGCTAAATACACTAAAAGGTGTGAGGTGCTTGGATATTAGAGTAATAGGTGCCACATAATTACCGTATAGAGAGCAGTTGTATGCTGGACAAAATCATGTTGGTATCACTGTCTCCCTTTTCTTCTTTGATTCTCTTCTTAAACACACTCCTTTAAGGTTGTTAAACCTGAATCTTCACCTCAAGGTAAGAGGGGTGGGGGCAAAAAGAAAAAGCCTATAACCCTCATGATATGTGCTTCACCAGCCTGATAATATGCATGATTCTATTACCGTAGCCCTCCTGTGTCCCACTCCCTACCCCAGGGCAGTGTTGTCTCTATTCCTTATTACTTTACCTCCTATTGTAATTTAAATTGTAAATTTTGGGGCAGAAGCATTGGGCCACATTCTCTTTCCACTTAACGTTAATTCCAGATTAACTCCATTATACTCTGGATGCAAACTGGTGTAAATGAGAGCAGAATTTGGCCCTGCTGTCTTTTGGCTGTGTCCATGGCCCAGTGGAAAGAATCAATAATACTAATATGCTAAGTAGCAAGGGTGTGGCAGATGTATAAAGTGATGTTTGTTTTTGTTCCTTTGAGGACAGAGTCCCCACTGAGAACAGAAACTTTGGGTGGGTATTTGAATGTAACCATGGGGACAATTTTCTGGTCCCATGCCCACAAAGATACATCTGGTTTAGCTGCTGAGGTTGGCATTCTTTCTCTAGAACTGCATAATACAGCAGCAGCATGCTGGAGAACCACAGAGGGCTTCAGTTACCAGAAGAAAGGCCAGAGGGGAAAAGCACTGACTGGGGCTGGGGAGAGGGAAATAAACTAAACTACTTGTAATAGCAATAAGCATAGACTATTAGGGTTAGAAGGGACTTTAGGAGGTCATCTAATTCAACCCCCTGCTCAAAGCAGGACCAACCCCAAATAATGACCTTGATCTAACGCATTCTTTGGGGGCAGTTAATAATCAGATGGGATTAATGGCTCCTGTTTCTCCCTGAGTTGCACACAATATGCCTTGGGCCCTGATTGCTAGAGTTTACATTTGAATAATTCCACAGATAAATTAAATTTATGGATAATCCCAGATTCTTGCTCTAGTCTCTTCCTTCCCCAAAACACGGCGTTTCTCTGCTATAAGTACTATCCACAATTATTTGTCCCTGACATCCCCAGTCCATCACTAGTCAATATCCAGGTCCCTTGCAATACAGAGGACAAGTACTTGCTCCATCAACATTCATTCATTAGAAATCTTGGCCTGCATGCAAGATCAATAGCTAGTTTATCTACATGGGTTAATAGGTCTATCATGGGATTGAGTTCTCTTTCCACCTTTCAGATGGAGATCTCATACTTGTAAGGTCTTTGTTTCACCCAGTCTATCTGATCCTTCTTTGAAGGTTCCTGCTATTCTTTCTGGTCTTGCTGGACCAGCGTTTCTAGAATCATGGAATATTAGAGTTGGAAGGGACCTCAGGAGGTCATCTAGTCCAACCGCCTGCTCAAAGCAGGACTAACCTCAGCTAAATAAGCACCATCCTGTCTGTGCAATCCTTTCTTGGCAATCAGCAATGCTAGGTCCCAACACAAGAAATGAGGACAATTTCACAGCAGTGTCCCTCTAGCTGAGTGTAGAAACTAGATCCCCTCAATAACTCTGGTACCCATGATGCAACATGTCTGGTAGGCATCTCCATGAAAAAGAAATTTAAAATAGTAAAATGTTAGAAGCCTAATCATTGCATGAATCTAATGTTCTGCAAACAAACCATCTTGGGGGCTGCAGTGATGTCAGATCTCTTAAGTGAAGCAGGGTTGGACCTTTGCATTACCTGGATGAGAGAACTTGAGAGTAACAAGAAGTGTTGGTTCTTCCCTCTTCAGATCAGTACTGAATCAGTATCCCAACCTGGTGGTAGAGAGCGCTATACTGCAGGAAATGGGGCTGGTGACTCAAAATGTAAAAAAAACCCCAATGTCCCAGTATATGAAAGAGGGGGTTACGCAAATCAAGGTGCTAGCATGCGGATGAAAAGCAAAACAGAAGTCCTGACCTGTGATCACTGAAGAACCTACCGTGCTCTTAAAAGTAGCCCTAGCCAAATTCCAGTTTGGGAATTATATCAGGCCTTCCCAAACTCCCGCTGCACTTCCCACTGCATATGGGCTGTTGTGCTCCCTGGCCCTAGTCCTGTTGCTCTATGCTTTGGACAATTACTATGATCTTGATTTTGCCAGGGATGTCAGGGCCTATTCATGGCTACTCTACAGGGATTAACTAGGGTGGGATTAAATTGCTGCCCTTGGGCAGCTGGGTCCTATATTATTACTATAAATTGCCTCAGGCAGTTATGGAATCTCTATCATGGGAGATTTTTAAGAGCAGGTTACACAAACATCGGTCAGGGGTGGTCTAGATATTACTTAGTCCTGCCATGAGTGCAGGGGACTGGACTAGATGACCTCGTGAGGTCCCTTCCAGCCCTAGGATTCTAGAATTATTTCACTGGTTTTAATGGGGCCCAGGAGCATCTGAGGAGCCGTCCAACATAGGAGACAGTCCCTGTCCCGAGGAATTTACAAACTCGTCTCAGGGGCTATGTCTACACGGAGCTTAGAGGCTCTCGGCTGGCCCACTCCAGCGAATGGGCGTTCCAGGCTGGGGCTAAGGGGCTCTTCACTTGGGGTGTGGACCTTTGGCCTTGGGCTAGAGCCCTGGGACCCTCCCTCCTCGGACTCCAGCCTACAGCCTGCAGTCGACACTGCAATGCACCGGGAGCCCCAGGCAGCTGGGGGAGGCGGGGCTGCCAGCCCAGGGAATCTCATTGCGGTGGACGTAGCCAGGGTGACCCCGGTCGGGCCCGGCCGGCCCGCAGGGCGAAGGGAGGCCGAAAGATGGGGCGCACAGGCAGAGAGTGGGCAGCAGGGGGGCTAGGGGAGGGGTGCGGGTGGCCGACTTCCTCAGCTAGTCCCTTGGCCGGGGCTCCCTGCTGGACTTACCCGGGCGCCGTCCCCCGCCCCGGGCTCGGCCGAGGCGCCCGGCCCGGCCCGGCCCGCGGCTGCAGTGCGGAGCTTCCCGCTGGGCGGGGCGGGCTGGGGGCGGGCGAGCCGAGCGCCCGCCCCTCCTGCCGCGGCCGCCCAGCGCCGCCGGGATGG
>ML675639.1:3761384-3803676 GCA_007922155.1 Mesoclemmys tuberculata
GGGCCGGGCCGGGAGCTCCCCGCAGACTCCAGGGGTGGGGTCGCTCTGCACCCGGACTCTCAGCGCCCCCTAGCCCTCCCCCACGCCCTGCCTCCCGCCCCCTGCTCTGCGGGCGCCCACGAGCGGCTGCGCGCCTCCCCACGTCGGGGCAGCTGCTTCTCCTGGGAGCGGCTCGCCAGAGGCTTGCGGCGAAGGAATTGCGGGCTGGCGTTCCCCTCGCCCCAGCAGCCCGGCGGCAGGAGAGGCTCCGAGGCTGTAGCCAGGCACCAAGTGCCTTGTTGTGTGTGAACACTTCCCCTTGCAGCTGAGGCTGCGTATGAATTGCGGACCGGGTGTCAATAGGCGTATCTGTAACTGCTAGTTGCCATCAGCCAGCCGCTCACAGGGAGCTGGCAGCTGCCCAGGGGGTGGGAGGCCTTAGAGATGTTTGCATGCTTCCTGGGTGCATAGGGCTGTGAGCAGGGGGAACAGACATCCCTGTTCATTCTTATTGCACTGTACACATATGACCTTGCACCACAAGGAAGCTGTTATCAACGTTGTCAAATTGTGTCAGGCTTTTCCATTGGAAACCCCTTTTCCTAGGGCTTGATAATGCATAAAAAGTAACTTAGTTAAAACCCACCATTCTGGTTTGGGAAGTGGGGAGGAAGGGTGTGAGAGGGAGGACATTTGGGGAGAATCTGTTGGACTGTTTTTTTAAATGGTCAAAATGAACAAACCCCTGAGTTTTGGGTGCCTGGGCTCATAGAGGGAAATGGTTTTGACTCGTTTGAAAATAAAGTTATCTGGACCTAGAAAACATGCTACGGCACAAACAGGCCAGGTCCTGTTTACATCATGTTTACATCATGGAGAGTTTACATCATGTTTAACTCAAAGACTTAGAAGTATTTTGCTCTGCAGACTTTCTAGCTCTTTGGGTTGAAAACTGGCGGTTAGTAAATCTGTGTATTAAGAAATTTACTGACAAAACCACATTAGTGGAAAGTTAAGATTGAGACAGTAAGGAAGAAAACCAAATAAATTTGTGTCTAAGGGTGAAATAACAATAAATATAATTAATAATGGAAATTCTATAGTATCTGTAGTATCCAGGCAGAAAATGGCAATATTAAGGAAATACACCAGATGCTGTGGTATCTGAGGACAAGATACTTTATATGAATCATGATGCTTCCCTCTCAGGGTATTCTCTCAGCTTTCATATTAAGGGAATATAACACTGCATGGAGAAGAGAGATACAGAGTTACTGTGAAGCTACCTTTAGTAAGCTATTGATGTGCTGGACACATGACAGTGCATGTGTTGAGGTGTGGAGATACAGAGATATTTAAAAAATCCAAAATATAGATGATAATAAAAGACTGGAAGTGCAGGTCAGTTAGACTCGACTTACAGTCATTGGTCATCTTAGTCCTGCCCTGTGTTCATTCCCCACCCACTGTCAAGAAGGGTCAGTCCAGGCCCAGCAATGGCATACACTGGCAGCACAAATTAAAAAATTAGGAGTTGTCTAAATTACATGTGTAAAACTGAACTTTAAACTTTACTGGATTATCCGTATTACCTATTCATGAGCCAGGAGGGCACCACATCTTACAAAGACACATTTCATAACCTTGCTAGTTTTATGGTCTATAATTGTACCCCAGGCAGTGGAAATTGTTTGCAATGTGATGAGTATCTTAGACCAGCACCTGCAGACTAGTATCCCTGTGACATACTAATAATAATGGTAATATACTTGTACAGCACTTTTCATCTTCAAAGAGCTGAACAAACATGAACATATTACTTTTCATCTCAGTTCCGTCAGGCAGGAAAGCATTAGCCTGGTTTTATTGATGGAGAAGCAGGCAGAGAGAGGTAAAGGGCCAGATCCTATGAGGCATTGAATCACTGCTGGAGGACGAAGAGCTAGAGACACTCAGCACTTTACATTATCAGCCCCTAAATGCCTTGCCCAAGGAACACAGCACCCTCAAACTGTGAGAGAGAAATCGGATTGTTTAGGGTTAAAAAGCAAATGTCCTGCAGCCTGTGCTGGCTGTGAGATAGACTCTCCTGGAATTAGGGAGGCACTTGGCCCTCAGCCTCACTATACCTGACAGCTTTCAAACAGCCACACCTGTCCTGTCATATGCATACTCCAAACTGCTTATTATCAGGGTGATTCAGTGGCATGTAGCTGAGCAATTCCAATTATCATGAAACACCTGTGAGTTCCTCCCCCTCCTGATGCTTACCAGGATAAATAGCCTGAGAGATCAGCCTGCACTTGCTTTCTGTACAAACAGTTATAAACAAATGAATGTGCATTATACAAATGTTACTACGGTGCAGCTCTTTGCCTCTGACACAACATAAATTCAGTGTGCCATACCCAGATCTGGGCTTTTCTCTCTGAGCTGAACAAGAAGGAGAGTGGGATGTTACTCTGATAATATTGACTGAAAACACTCCACATAACTTCCAAAAACTGGCCGATCCTGTTCTGGGACAAGCACAACTTAAATAAATATGTGCCCAAATAAAAAAGGAAGCCACTTTTCAACCCAATACTGAAAATACAAAGTGATCTGACTAGTCTTTGTTCATTAAATCATTAGAATTCTATAGCCAGTTTTGCCCACAGGCAATGCTGATATCTTCAGTGGGAAGGAGGCCAAGAATTACATCATTTTAATGGTCCCTGAAGGAACAATACTGGTGTGCCATGCTATGTGTAGAAGCATCTCCGCTCCTGCAGAAAAGCCTCCATTTTTAACATGTCTTTTCCATAGCTAGTGAGATCTTGTGATTTCTGTCTGCAGCCCCCCCTCTCAGTACAGTGAAATTCATGCAGGGGTCTGCAAGACCTGCCATGGATGTTTTCATGTATAGTTTGCAAGCCGGAAGTGCTTTTTTGTTTACTTATTATTGAAATCTTTATTGCCTGTTCCCTAGCCAAACTTTGGTAATTCTCTTGATAAGTGGACAGCTTTCAAGTTGCCTCCTTGGGTGTTTAATAAATATAAAATACACTTAAATTGTCAGGAGCAGCGGCACAAGGCTGAAACATTGTCAGATTTTCTGCGTTCGCTTCGTAGCAGAGTGTTGGCTAAGCAGAGTTTGTTCAGGAGGAAATCTCTTTGGCTAGGTATGAATATGGATCTGAGGAATCCTGAGACTAGGGGAGCAGTTTTGCCCTTGCTTTCTTGACTGGGAATGAGCAGCACTGGCCATCTGGTCCCAGATGATTATCTTGTACTATTGGTGTGATAGTGCCTTGGGGGGAGCAGGAGGATTTCTACAGCTGTCAGATAGGGTGAGAGGGGGCAGTTATGACAAGGTTTTTCCACTGTATGTGGCCTTCCAGCCCCCTCCTCGAACTGTAAAAAATTAACTTGTGGAGCCCAGCTGTGTGACAGCTGGGTCTCCAAATAGCTCCTGCCCATTTAGCAGTTGCATGTTTTGATGTGTACAAAATCCCCTCTGATGCGATCTGGCTTCAGGGCTTGGCATATCCCAGACTCCAGTGAATGCAGCCATTCAACATGGGGATGCCAGGCAGGAGCCCACCCCAGGTCTAGCTTAGGGTAAGCAGGGCATGGTAGGCGCTGCAGTAGAACTGCTGAGAACCTCCTAAGCATGCCCACAGGCTGTCTGTTTGTTTCTCCTTAACACCTTACCAAGACTGCCTCCTGCTTATTAGTGTTTCTGCCTGTAAATGACCCCTGCTGAAGAGCGTCTCTCTCAGGTTAGAGGAAAGCATCATTCTTCCACACCAAAAAGGGCTCTTAAGGGACTGGCAAAAATCCCTCCCTCCCCTGGAAAGACCTGTAAGTGTCTCCGCTGAGTCTACAAATCATGGCTTCTCTAAACAACCAGTATTGAATGTTAGTGCAAAAGTGTACATATGCATGGCTTAAGGTGCTGGCTTGGTGTTTGTAGGGGAAGGAGGCGTTCCTTTCAGTGGGCAAGGGACTCTTGTTGGAGCTCTGAGTTTCCCATTTTCCCTTGCTTTAAACTCCTTCAAGGCCCTATCGTTTGTTACCATCCTTCTGGACGAGGACTGGATGCTGCTTGTAAATGTGGCCGGAGGGGAGGAGAGATGCAGCTGAGTTTCAAGAAGTCACCCCCCACACTGTCTGACAGTTCTAGCGTGTGTCTAGGTGAAAATTGCAGCAGGACTAGTTTGGAGAGACAGTTTGAGCTACCGGGAACACCAGCCAAAGACAGAACAAGAGAGAGAAGGGAACTGTCGTAAAAGTGATATTCATTTTGATTATGCACTATAAGTATAGCCATGTTGGTCCCAGGATATTAGAGAAACAAGGTTGGTGAGGTACTGTAATATCTTTTATTGGACCAATTTCTGTTGGTGAGAGAGACAAGCTTACTGCACAGCCCTGGGAGCCCAGACTCCTGGGTTCTTCTGCTCCTGGCTTTGCCACTGACTCATGATGTGATGCTGGCATGTCACTGAACTGCACTGTGCCCCAGTTTCCCCATCTGCAAAACCCACCTATTTATATCTCAGCAGGGCTGTGACGGTTAAATTCATGCTTGTAAAAGTGCTTTTAGACCCTTGGATAAGAGAAGCTATATTAAATGCAAAGAACTGTTTACTGAAGTTATTGGGCCTATGCAGGGGTTATAGAAACCATGCCCTGGTTTGTTGCTCAGCTTGTTCTGGTCACAGCAGCAGCTTTGTGTCAACAGGGCCTGATGAAATGCACCCTTGGGTACTTAAGGAACTATCTGAAACAATCTCGGAACCATTATCAATTTTCTTTGAGAATTCCTGGAGGGTAGGTAAGGTTTCAGAGGACTAGAGAAGGGCAAGATAAAGCCTTTCTTTAAAAAGGGAAACAAAGAGGACCTAGGGAATTATAGACTGGTCAGCCTAACCTCAATACCTGGAAAGATACTGAGACAAGTTATTAAACAATAAGTTTGTAAGTACCTAGAAGATAATAGGGTTCTAAGGAATTGCCAGCATGGATTTGTCAAGAACAAGCCATGCCAAATCAACCTCATTTTCTTCTTTGACAGGGTTACTGGCCTAGTGGATAGGAGGAATCTATAGATGTGATATATCTTGATTTTAGTAAGGCTTACGGCACAGTCCCACATGACAGTCTTATAAACAAACTAAGGGAATGTGATCTAGATGAAATTACTATAAGGTGAGTGCACAATGGTTTGAAAGACCATACTCAAAGAGTAGTTATCTATGATTCGCTGTCAAACTGCGGGGGGGGACATATCTAACGTGGTTGCACATGGGTCATAATTTCATTGATGATGTGGCTAATGGAGTGGAGAGTATGCTTATAAAATTTGTGGATGATGCCAGGCTGGGAGGAATTTCAGGCACTTTGGAGGACTGGATTAGAATTCAAAATGACCTTGACAAACTGGAGAATTTATCTGAAATCAGCAAAATGAAATCCAGTAAAGAAAAGTGCAAAGTACTACACTTAGGAAGGAAAAATCAATTGTACATCTACAAAATGGGGAATAACGGGCTAGACAGCAGTATTGCTGAAAAGATCTGGGAATTAAAGTGGATCACAAATTGAATATGAGTTGACAACGTGATACAGTTCTAAAAAAGCTATATTGCTCTGGGGTGTATAAACAGGAGTGTTGTATGTAAGACGCAAGAGGTCATTGTCTTGCTGTACTTGACACTGGTGATGCATCAGCTGGAGTACTGTCTAGTTCTGGGTGCCACACTTTGAGACAGATGTGGACAAATTGGAGAGAGTCCAGAGGAGAACCATAAAAAAATGATCAAAGGTTTAGAAAATCTGACCTGCGAGAAAAGGTTAAAAAAAACAGGGCATGTTTAATCTTGAGAAAAGAAGACTGAGAGGGGACCTGATAACTGTCTTTAAATGTGGTAAGGGCTGTTATAAAGAGGAAGCAATCAATTGTTCTCCATGTCCACTGAAGGTAGGACAAGAAGTGATGGGCTTAATCTGCAGCAAGGGAGATTTAAGGTGAGATGTTAGGAAAAGCTTTCTAACTACCGGATAGTTATGTTCTGAAACAGGTTACCAAAGAGGCTGTGGAATCCCTGTCATTGGAGGTTTTTAAGAACAGGTTAGACAAATACCTGCCCAGCATGGTCTAAGTTTACTTGGTCCTGCCTCAGTGCAGGGGACTGGACTTGATGATCTCTTGAGGTCCCTTCCAGCCCTACATTTCTGTGATTTTATGATCCCCTGCTTTTCCCTCATTTGCTGTTTAGACAGGAGATTTGTCAAGCTACTTTCCATTTTCTCTTAATGGCAGAGTGCTTTACTGCTGAGATAATGTTGTTCTGACTCCTGAGTGTATTGATTGTCTAGAGGGCAAGTAGCTGCAGTGATGATGTCCTTAGTCTCCTTCTGTCACAGCCATGCTGTCCTAGAACAATCCTTCCAATGCCATGTTTAAACACAATCCTTCCTCTTCTCCGTGTAGCCTGGCGCGCCTGAGCAAACCAATCTGCAGGCTTCATGCACTCGTGAATGACTTGCCAGTAAGGAAGTTAGTGAGTACAGTCCCGTGCTCATGAGAGACCCTACAATAACAAACCAACAAGCACAGCACAAAACTCTTGAGACATGTTAAAAGCAAACTGGTATGTGTGTGGCCCAGCATTTGTAATTGTCGCTTCAGTAACATGGTGCTAGCACGTCCCTCCACTCATGAGTGACTCTCACAATCGCGCCTCAAACACTGTACGAAGGAGAGAAGCCTCTTAAAGGGAAGAACTCACATGCTGTCATGGTCCTCGTTACTCCTTCTCAGGATTGGTGCTTTGACCCTCCAAGTTTCCAGCACGCACTCTGATTGCCAAGGCTTGCTCTGAGGCAGGGGCTCCTTTTTCACTGAGATGAGATCTCTGAATTCTCCAAGGGTGAAATTCACCCCAGGCAGATGGCTGGCCCAAGCCCTGTACCACCTAGATTCTCTGGGCTCAAATGCAGGTGAGGGGAGCACAGGCCTGTGCCCAGTGGAAAATCTCACTCCACCTGAGCAAACAGCAATTTCTGTTGAAACCCTCCTGGCGCAGATCTGCAGGGCTCTGCAGAGCCCACTCGCTGCTCTGAACCACAGTCCCACACTGCAGCATTGCAGCCCCTCCACTGCCTCCCGGCTCTTTCAGTTTACCACTGCCCTGCTTGCAGGTGGTGCATTAGGTCTTTGTCTGGATGTCACTGTGTGCGCTATTGATTAAATAAATGGCATGTAAATGGCCCGAGCTCCCTTGTGAACATACGTCTAGTAAAGTGGCTTTGGAGTTGTGGTTATCACAGCGAGTGAAGCTGGAAAGGACCCATTAGGTCACTTTATCCAACCCCCCCAGGCCAGTGCAGGATTGTGCCTATAGTGTTTTCATTGATGCTTTAAGTAGTCTAATTTTAAATGAACCACTTTCCTTGGGAAGAAGATTTCACATGTTCATAAACCTCACAATTAAACAATGTTGCTGAAGTTGGCCTGCATTTCCCTATCTAGTTATACCAACCAGGGTGCTTTAGTAATTCCTCTGCCCCGTGATACTTACACAGAGGGTTTTATCATATTTCTCCTCTCATCTCTATTCTTCATTTAGCCCAGCCAAACACATTTAATCCCTTTCATCTTCCCTAATCAATCAATCAATCCCTCCAGCCCCCGAAACCGTTTGCTGCTCCTCTCCAGTTTTCTGCCACTTTGCCAATACCTTTCTGCTGTTTAGAAACCCAGGATATTTGTACTTTAACTACATCTCACCCAGGTGCCCAAGTCTGATTATCCCCATTTTACTGATGGGACATCTGAGGCACAGAGAGTGCAAACGACTCACCCAACGTCGCTCCTCAGGGCAAGAATAAAACCCAGGGCTCCCGGTTCAATGCCTTATCCATTGGCCCACTCATGAATGTACCCAGAGGTCTAGCTTTTGCTTTCCCTGCTCCGACATGGCCCCTCTCCATGTGTAATCCAAGTGAGAATTGGCATTTTAGCATAAAACAGCACAGCCATACTGCACTCCGAGCACTCATCCAATTTTCTGTCCATTATTACCCTTAGGTCTTTTCCCACATTACTGCTTTCCAGTTATCTGCCTCCCACTGAATATCTGTGTTTTGGATTATTCCTCCCCGAATGTATGAGCTGCAACTGCCCCGGTTGGATCTCCTTGTGTTTTCTGCCCACATTTCTGCTCTCTCGCGGTCCCTTGGGATTATTTCTCTGCTCTTCCTGGTGTTTGTAGCGTTTCCCAGTTTAGTATCATAATTAAATGTGCTGTTTACCTAAAAGGCTGATCCCAGCTGCATCCAATTTGTGCCTACTGTGCCCTCCAGCCTCAGTACATGGCTGTTCTCATCACCTGTCAGAACCTGCAGGACCAGATCTTGGGACTATGGGGGTGCCAGGCTAGGACACGTCTGCATCACCACCAGCAGCTCCGACTGGGTTTCCGCTGTGGGTGTCAGGGGACTCTGTGGAGCTAGACACTGCAGGAAGTACCGCTCAGCCTCTTGATGCCCATGCTGGTATAGAACCCAGGAAGTCATCGGGGGAGCTGTGAGCAGTGATGCAGAATGGCTGCTTGCTTCCACTCCAGCCCTTGTCTTGCTGTGAACCCCAGACTCTGGCTCCTGACCCTGGCTCAGCCTTGACTCCACTGCTGGCATCCTGTCTGCAGCTCCATGCCTGCTTCTGACTTCCTGGCGTCCTGACCCCGACCCCACTATCTGTCTCCTGATTACAGCGTGGTCACTGATGTGCACACACAGGCTGCCCGTGGCCTGGCCCTGCCATTACCTTTCATCCCATTGTAATCCACATGGCTGTGGGCCATCTTCAAGACAAATAGAATGAACTGTTTCAAGGAAAGTTTCCTGAGACTCTGTGATCAATGTTTTCTACGTGCTCTCAATGTACTTCTGCTGCTGTGTGCTGCAAGGGCTTCATCCACCACGGAAGGAACGCAAGATCAGGACTGAGATTTGTAATGGCATCAAGCTTGTCTGGAACGATTTGTCTTTCTTAAATCCAAGCAGCTCATTATTTCTGGTGCCATTATCTACTAGGTGCTTGATATTTGGTCCATGGCTTTGCTAGGGACTGTAGTCAGTTATGAGCCTTTTCCTCTTCTCTTCTGGCTCTTATCCTTTGAAAAGGATATTTACCACATTTGCTTTCTTCTACCTGCTGTTACCTGCCTGGTTTTCCATAACTTAATCAGTAATAACCAGTGTTAGAGGAAGTTTATAACAGTTTAACATTTTTCCTCTGCATCAGCTTAACCGTAGGCTTGGAAGGATTAGATTGTTATTGGTAAAAGTCAGTAAACATTGATTTCAGTGTATACCCACACCAATACACAAAACAAATTTCCATTGATAATAATAAGACAGGCAAAGTAAGAAAAATTCTGCTTGAGAACTTCTTAGAGTTTGATTTAAGGATATTTCCTTTTTATATTTTGACATTTTATGTTTTAATGGTTATAAAGCTTTAACTTTTTGAGTCACATTTACAGTCATTAAACCCTCCCCGAGAATTTCCTGCAACTATGAAAATGTAAATCCAATAAAATAAAACAAAAGCTTAAAAATAAACATTGACATTATCCATCAAACTAATAAAAAAAGAAAGAAAAGAAAAAGGCTTCCTAAGAATCAGGAGGAATTAGTGCTTGTTCTTTGCAAAGAGTAACTAAACCCTGACTCTTAATTGGTTTTCCCCGAGGTAGGACCTGTGAGGTCTCAGTGCAGTGTGTGCAGTTCCCCATAAAAGAGGTATTTTCATCCCTTTCCATCTTCTCTTCATCATCATTACGCAGCAAGGCAGCTAGCCCGGTGAGTGGAGCGTGGGGCTGATACTCAGGAAGACTTGAATTAAAGTCCTGGCCATGACACAGACTCCTCCTATGGGCTTGGCCGAGTCATTTCACCTCCCCGTTTCTCAGTTTTCCTATTTGTAGAATGAATACTACACATCCAGGTCCGGGGTGCTGCAGATTATTTAGTTATGGCCCAATTGTCATGCGTATTCATTAATTTTGTAACTTGAGACACCTGGGTCCTGACTGTTCGGAGGTGCTGAGAGCGCACGATTCCCATTGACGACAATGGGAGCTGTGGGTGTCCAACAGCTCTGAAAACCAGGCAGATGTCTCATGTTGCATATCTGAAATTAATGAACACGCCTGAAAATAGTCATAGTGGGCTTTGGAAATGGAAGGTGTTATGGAAGTACCCACTGTTATTATGTTATCGCTGAATGAATCCATACAGTGGGAGGACTCTGACTGGAAGGAAAAGATTACCCAGACACTGGGGTGACAAGAACCACAGAAGAACCCATAGGCAGGCACTTGCTAATCAGCAATGATGGGAACAAGCAATAAGGAAAGTTCAGGATAGTTAATGGGTTTTGATGTAATATAGCGCGTGTTAAAGGTTCGTGGAGTGTGTAACATGCAAAGGGCAATGTTTGACTCTGGACTGACTTCTGCAGGAAGCAGGTAATCTGCATTCATAGAGTTTATAACGCACAGATTTCTCTCACTGCAACTAAAACCACTGTACGGGGCCATCTACCCCTCTTCTTTGCAGATGAGCATACAGGAAACTGGTCCTAAATGACAGGAAGACAGAGAGTACACTGACAAAAGCTGCCACCACTGAGCTTTATCCCAGTGTGCCTAGGTGTTTCCACACCAGTGAGGTGTAGCATCCAGGTGAGGGCAAGTAGGCACTGAGATTGTGGGTCTGATCCTGGACTGTCCTGGGTTCTGCCATTTTCTGCCCTGTCGCAGGCTCCGCGTTACAGAAGTGATCTCATGGGTTCCTTACTGACACTTTAAGAGTAGTTTTTTGGGGGTGGGGGGAATTGCTTATTATTTATATATTTATATTATGTAGGGCCTAGAGCCTCTATACAGGGCCTGGCACTATAGGGTGAACATAGGACATGCCACTTTCCCTGGAGCTGACATTTATTCCACTTGTGAAGCAACGAGCAAAGCAGGTGGATGGAATGGAAAGTTTACTGTCTGTAACAAAGGTGGATGTGAGTTGGCATCTGCTAAAACTACACATTTTCAAATCACCAAACGTGATCACTTATACCCAAGAGTCTTAAGGGAGCTGGCTGAAAAACTCTCTGAATCGCTGATGTTAATTTGTAAATTAACTGGGGAGATTCCAAGGGATTGCAGGACTACCGTTGTAATTCCAATATTTGCAAAGGGTGAAAGGCATGACTTTGGGGCTATAGATGGGTTAGCCTGATGTTGAGCACAGGTAAAATAAGGGAACCGTTAATTCAGGACTCTATCAACAGAGAATTAAAGGCTAAAAATACAAGGAATGCCAGTGAGCATGGTTTCATGGCAGATAGGTCTTATCAGACAAACCTGCTGTCTTTTTTTTGACACATTCACAGCTCTGGTTGATAAATGCAGCTGTGTTGATGCAGTATATTTAGCTTTCTTTAAGGCATTGGATTTAGGCTGACATGACATCATGATGAAAAAATGTTGCATTATATAGAATGAACAGGGCACATGTTAGATGGATTAAAAACTGGCTCATTGACAGAGCTCAGAATGGGGGTGTTCATGAGGAGATATCAATGAGTGGGGCCCTTACTTAATGGGGTCCCTCAGGAGTTGGTTCTCAGTCCAACTCTGTTTAAAATATTTGTCAGTGATCTAAATGAGGATATACAATCTCTTCTTGTAAAGTTTGCAGCTGACACAAAGATTCGTGTGGTAGTCGATAATGAGGAAGAGAAGTTACCATTACAGAGTGATCTGAATTATCTGGGCAATGGTCACAGTCCAACAAAATGCATTTTAATACAGCCAAACGCAAGGTGATATGTCTGGGAACCAAGAATACAGGTTATATGTACAGGATATGTCGTGGACAGCAGTGACTCGGAGAAGGATTGAGTGGTCATCATCGTCTCAACATGTGTTGTTAGTGCAACGCTGTGGCAAAAAGGGCTAATGTGATTCTTGGATGTAGGAAAAGGGGAATGTCAAGCAGAAGTAGGGAAGTGAACTTGCCTTTGTACACAAGGTTGGTAAGATTGCTACTAGAATACTGCCTCCAGCTCTGGTGTCCACGCTTCAAGAGGGATGTGGAAAATCTGGAGATAGTTCAAGGAAGGGGCACAAAAATGACCCTGGGTTTGGAAAACAAGCCCTGTGGTGTGAGGTTTACAGAGCTCAGTCTGTTCAGTTTATTGAAGAGACAGTTGTGAGGTGATGTTGGAAGAGATCTGAGTGGAAGGGTGTCTTTTCAACTTTGCTGACAAAGAATCAGTGGCGGGGAGTTGAAGTTAGACCTACTCAACCTTGAAACAAGATGCCTTTTCCTAGCTGTGAGGGTAACGAAACATTAGAACAGCTTCCCAGGGGAGTTGGTGTATGCACCATCACTTGCAGTCTTTGACGAGATTAGCTATCTTTCTAGGAGCGGGCTGTAATCCAGTTTCTGGGGAAAATTCTGCAGCCTGTGCATACAGAAGGTCAGACTAGATGATCATAGTGGTCCCTTGTGGCCTTACAATCGCTCAATCTGTGGGATCCAAGTGTAAACTTTCAGACACACACTACCATAGTTACAAAAGCAAAGCTTCCGGAGTTTGATTTATAACCCAAACTCACAATATTCTGCAGCTGCCTGGAGGAGCACTAACCATGTCTGTTTCTCCCTTCACAGAGCTTCCCGTGACCCTGTCACCCTCCATGGAAGCACAGGTGCGTTGCTAATGTGATTTTTTTTCAGAAAATGGATTTTCATAAATCTCATGTTTTGTGTGTAGACGTGCAGACGCACATGCCCAAAGGTAGCTCTGATGACAGCATTAGCGTTGGGGGTGAGGCTGGAGATACTCAGACCCTTTCTATGCCAGCTGCTTCTTTCTGTGTCCTGGCCTGTGCCCATGGAGTTGGGGCCAGCTGGGCCCTGCAGTCAGGATGTGTGGTGGGGGCTGAGCGAGGAGGAAGCATTGTGGCCTGGGATTATTGTACACAAGAAAACTCCATTCAGAAAAGTGTGATGTGGCCATTTGGGGAAATCCTTTGTCACGGGTGCAGGGCGAGCTGCGTCCCGGCCCCTCTCTGGTCTTTTGGAGTGCTTCTGCTCAGGTATCAAGCCTCGTGCCTGTCCCTCTCCTGAGGTGGAATAACGGGATTCTCTCACTCAGAGCAGGCCCTGGGCTACAGCTGCCATCACCCATCATGCTCACCCAGCAGATCTGGCTGAGTTTGGCACTTGTGATTCCTCCCTGTGGGAATCTGGGACCAATATGGAACCTAGCCTGACCAGCCAGCCTGCTTGACCAAAGTCTTGTTTAATGCTGACAGTAGGAAGAGCTCATAACGTAAGAGAAAAAGGATTTTAAATCCACAAACAGTCTGCAGGCATGTCTATCTTATTTCAAGGCTTACTGTCCATGATGGACGCCTATGAAAGCCTAACGTCTTCAGACACCCCAGCGGGGTTTGTGTGTATCAGTCTGAACTACATCCCAGCAACTTCTGGACAAAGTGCTTTTTTAACTCTGTAAGCCCTTTTTTTTGACCTGCTGGCCCCCAGCACTGCGAAAGCAAGCTTTGTAACTGGGCTGGAGTCCAAAGGCAGAATCTTCAGTTAATAGTTCTGAGGTTGTCTCTTAACCACCCTGAAGTGTTTACTGGGAGCTGGCTTATCTTGAACTATTGCTCCACTTCTGGCTTGTTTCCCCAACAGCCTGTGACTAATGCAAACCAACACCTTCCTACAGTAGCCACCCCGCTACCCATGTCTCACACAGCATTCATCAATTGTCACAGAGCAGCTCCGTCACACTCTTCTCAGGAGAGAGAGTTGATCTTAGCTCAAGGACTCAGCTAGGAATGTAGGTGCCAAAACAGTGGGGTGTGGGCCTCTGATGGCGTCTCCTCCTGTGTAACCACATGGCCTGACAGAGAGAGGTGGAGAGCCAGAGACTTGCTGTATCTGTGGCCATTTCGAGTTCGGACTGAGTGCATAAGTCATGATCTGCCCAATCATAGTCACCAAGAGGCCTTCTAGGGCATTCTCCCTCTCCACAGGTGGCAGTGACTAGCCTCAAAGCCTGGACATAGTGGCATAGGTGCTATGAACTCTGCAGCCTATCTGCTGGCATTACAGAGAATGGTTCTAGTCCAGCTCCTTTCTGCTGCTGCTTGGCCCCATGTCAGCCGGCTGGGCAGTCGCTGCTCTCAAACTGTAGCTCCAGGTGTTGGTGACTAGTGCGTGTGAAAGGGCAGCAGCTCCCCCACTGGCCTGGTTCCAGGTCACAGCTGCCGCGCCAACGCCCTGCGGCATGTTCTCATAGCTCTGCTGCCTGGTTGCTAGGTGGCTCTTGTTTGATCAGCCCCTTCTCTAACTGCTTTTGAAATTGGACACGTTTTTTGCCTTCTGCCACTGGCTGGGGTTTTGTATCTTACAAGCCAATCAGACTGCAGCATGACTGCCTGTGGTCGGTGAAATTGGCCAAAGAAAACTCCAACCAGTTAGAAACAATGCACCAGAGCATTTGAAATGGGTTCGTTGTTTTATGAACCACAGTAATATCTCCAAGCTCACCCCTCACCTCCTGATTCCCCACCCACATGCCTATTTTATCTATCTAGGAAGAGCTGACTCGCCGCCTGCCTTGAGCAAATGCACTCCTTGTTCCAGACCCCTGCAGATCTTTCCGTTTCTAGGGGCTGTACCCTCATGGGGGACCCCCACCCCACGGCCTTTCAGGGCATCCTCAGAGGGGGAGCCCTGCCCCATGGCCCCTCAGTGCCGACTCCATTGGAAGTGACTGGAGCGTGGCTGACCCTGGAGCCTTCGTTTGTGGTAACTGTCCACAACCGGCCTGTTTCCCTAGCCCTGCCCCAACTTAGTAAATGGTGGCGGCTGCAGACCCATACTCCTAGGGCACTGATACTCAGACTGAGGGTCACAAGCTGCAAGTGGCTCTGTAAAGGGTCTCTTAGCAACACATGCTATTAAAACACTGTGTGATGTACCCATTAACCAGGCTAAGTTGTTAACCAACCAGAGACGCTTTTACTATGCTATTAACCAACCGTAGCTGATAAAATAATGATACCTGGCCAGGCGTTTTGCCGGAAGAATATGTATTAACAGTACGACAGTAAATGAGACAACGAATTCACACTCCCGCGGCGCTTTGATCGCTAATTCGGCTCCTGAGCCACGGGGCTGTGTCACTGTCCAAGGGTGAATGGAGCTTTGGAGCTTTGCTGCTGACTTTGGTGGACTGTGGCTCACGCCCCTGATCTGCCTAACCAGCAGGTGTAGGCAAAGATAAGCTCCCAGCACAGTGACCTTTTGTAGACTGCTCCTGCTGGGCTCGCCCTGTCAGGAATGTGTCCCGGTCCAGAGTCCGGCCCTTGTTCCTGGCTCCTCCTTTCCACTCTCCTTGCCTGAGACTTTCTCCCCCTCCCCCAGTTGGAGCGTGTTTTCTCCCCTCCACCCCTTCCCTCTGTCTCATCCCCCAGAGTGGAGGGGAGCTGATGGTGCAGCTCCTGTTGGTCCCAGCAGGGCTGTTCACAGAAGCTGTGCTGCCTCATTCCCTCAATCCCCGGGCTTGCTCATGTTTCCCTCCACTCCTGTGATAATGGTGTCACAGTAAACAGCACCAGCCCCAGCAATTCCTGGGGGGCAGGAGAGGGAGCCAGCCTCATGGCCAAAGAGCATCATACGCCTCTCGCAGCCAGCACATGGGGTTGAGGCTGTGACTGGGGGCTGGGGAAAAGGAGGATCTATCACCGCCACTCGTCCCCCTGCCAGCACTGGGCAGCCTGGCTCAGAAAGCAGCAGGGACCCTTTTCTCTCGCACTGCTCAGGGCAGCTTTGCCTTTCCAGGCTTCGTGGGAAAGCTGATGGGCTGTATCTAACACAGACACAGGGCTGAACTGGGGCTGGGACACGGAGCTTAATTGGTGCCATTCCTGCTCGTTATTAACCATATCAGTGAGCCGCTCCGGGAGGCAGGAACTGGGATCTCCCTGGGCGTGGGCATACCCTTTGCGGGATCCAAGTTTGTTAACACACAGCAGGCTCGCCACACAGTGATAGAAATCCTCCGAATGGCAGCAGCGTATGAAGCACAAGGGCGGGTGGGGAAGTAAAGGATGATGTGTTTCCAGTGCCCAGCTACAGAGCTTTGTGATGCCCCTCCGCCCCCCAAGTCATGCCCCCCTTCTCTCCATGGGGCATTTCTCAAGAGCCCTTGGCAGTGTCCTGGCACTGTGATCAATGTTTTGAGCTCTTCCTTGCCCTCCAGACGGCATAGCACCTGCCGGCTGCCCAGGTCCAGGATGGCAGCTGAACAAAGCCTTGTGCCCTGCAGGCTGGCTGCCTCCCCTGTGCCCACCCTGGCATTGTTTGGGGCAACAATAACTGTTCCCTCACAAGGCCTGGGCTTTCCCAGCCCCTGCCTCACCCTGTGCCCTGCTGTCCCCGTTCCCTTGCAGATGGTGCAATCACTGGGCTTTGCCATTTACCGGGCGCTGGACTGGGGGTTGGACGAGAGTGAGGAGCGGGAACTGAGCCCCCAGCTGGAGCAGCTGATCGACCTCATGACCAACAGCGACTCTGATGACAGTGGCTGCGGCACGGCGGACGAGGGCTACGGGGGACAGGATGAGGAGGAGGAGGCGGCGGAGGGGTCCCCACGAGCTGTGCGCACCTTCGGGCAGGCCATGAGGAGGTGCGCCGCCCGCCTGACGGCCCCCCGGGAGGCGCAGGCACACTACCAGGCCGTGTGCAGGGCCCTCTTTGTGGAGACAATGGAGCTGAAGGCGTTTCTCACCAAGATCCGGGATGCTAAGGAGGTGAGAGCCACCCTTCCCCGCAGGAGCCAGGGTGACCTGTCTGTCCCGAAAGCCACCGCATGGGGCAGCGATGCATGGCTCAGCGCCCACACCTGTGGGACTGCCATAGGGACCAGCCGGGAGGCTTCTTCCCTATTTGCCTCGCACTTAGGTGTTGCTCTGCACCTCTAAATTGCTGGGGCTGCACTCTAGCCCAGGGGGGGCAGCATCTGAGTGTTGGGTGAAGTTGCCCCCCAAAGAAACGCAGCTGTTCGTGCTGCGCTAAGTTCCCCATGGCTTTGCTGCAGCGTGACGCCAGTGCGTGGAGTTGCCCCAGTGTAAAAGTGGAGTAACACAGAGCTACCCAGGATACCCAGTGTCGGAAGCAATGCAGATCTAGTGGCCCAGCTAGCAGGGCATCTACTCCCTGAGGAAAAGCCTAGAAACCTGCACTTCCAGCCACCTGGGGGACAGTGGATATGGGGCATCCCTGGAATTTCCTTCTGGCTTTTGTCTTCCGAGGATGGCTGGCAAAAGCCAGCCATTTGAGGCCAACAGACTGGTTCTCCCACAGTGGTTCCAGCCCTTGCTATCAGACCTCTGACCCTGGTCCTGTCTCCTTAGTGATCCTGGTCCAGGGGGCATACTGTAACTGACTCGTGACCTCATGCTCTGCCTTTTCCAAGCCTTCTGTTGAAGGGAAGGTTTTGCTGGGAGCAGGAATCCTCCTCCACTAGTGATGTGAATACTCAGCATGGCTCAGTTCCCTCTCCCCAGGCTCTCACAGCACTTTGCACATGTTCACTGTGTGCCCTCACCACACTGACTCACAAAATTAGAGGCAGGAGAGCGGAAGAGGATGTGTGAGATGCCCCTTAGTCCTGTCCCTTCCTGACAGAGCAGGGTCGGTCCCTCCACTATCTCCTCCAAGGCTTTGTCCAGCCCAGCGTTAAGTGACTCCATTGAGAGGCCCCCTTGGGAGGCGACTCCACAGGCTGATACAGCTCATCATGGGGGAGTTTCCCCTGATATCCCCCAAACTCTCCCTTTGCCTTATTTCGCCCCAGAGCTCCTAGTTTATACCTCCAGTCCCACCTGAGACAGTCCTTCCCCCTGGGAGGGAGGTGTCCCTCATTCCCTTGTCACAGATGGGGACAGTGAAGTGATTGGCCTCCGTCCATGGTGTGCCACATCCCAGGGGAAGGGAAGGCACCTGCCCCAAGCCTTTCACTGTGGCACTGTTGCCAGGCCAGACCCAGTATCTGCTTTTTATGAAAATGGGCTCCCAGGAGCAATTGGGCATTAAGCCCCTTAAGACCCGTTAAGGCAGAGAGGCAGAGAGGTGGGTTGTTCGCTTTCTGTGGGACTTCCCTATATCCTGGTGAGGGGGAGAGGCCAGAACCCCCTTGCCCTAACACAGAGCTGCCATTCAACAGCTAATTTCAGCTCCTATGTCTCTTTTTAAAGCCTGTGTCCCACCCCTGCCCTGTCCGATATTGTACCCATGCAGCTCCCCCAGCCTGATACTTTCCAACCCAGGCGCTGTCTGACAGGGCCCAGGGTGCACTCCGGCAGGGCATTCCCAGCTAAATAGCTGTGCTCAGAGTGAGTCTCTCAGGTGACCAGACGCTGAAGAGTGCTTATGCTGTTCCATGGCCGGACCCAGGGGTCAGACCATTGGTGCTGACAGGGCGCTTGCTGCTGTATGAGACACACCAATGAGATGGCCCCAAAGAACTTACAATCTTGGGGAGCAGCCAGTGATTGCAGTGGGTGGGGTGGCCGGGTGGCTCGAGCGCCCCTGAACATCCCACTGACTGCTCCATTGCCAAATGCAGAGGGGCCAGACCCTGCTTCTCTGAGAAGGGCTGGAATGGCATGAGGAATATCACTAGCCATGGGCAGGAGTCCGAATCTCTCCCTCCTCCCAAGGTGCTGAGCTGATCTAGCCTCAGCAGTTTCCATGCCAGCCCCATGTCTTGTCTAAGATAACGATGACGACTTGTGTTGTGATAGTGCCAGAGGCCCTGGCCGGAATCAGAGCTCCATTGTGCTGGGCGCTGTACACACCCAGTACAAGACTGTCCTGTCCCTGCTCCGTACAGCTTAGCATTCCACCAAGCAGCAGACCCGGCAGGGGTCTAGCCTGTAACGGGGAGAAGAGAGAGGGCAGAGTGGTCCAGCAGCAGAACACCAGGCTGCGTGAGTTTCAGGCTTTGAATCTGTTCGGCTTGACTTTGCTGTGCCCCTCCTCCCCACGTCAACAAACAAGAGTTTGGAATGACTCCCTAGCGCATCCATTGGGCGTGGTGCTGTGTGAGATGCAGCCCTTGCCCCCAGAGCTGACGGGCTAATGGAGCCAACAGAACATGCAGGGGTGTCTCCACAGGGCCCACTATGTCCCTCTGCAGGGGGGTGAATCTGCTCTACAGCATCTCTGGTCCCTACATGGCAGATGGGGTGTTCAAGACCCCATTGGTTTAGTGCCTTCTAGTGCCTGCTCTGGCACATCGCCCAGCATCAAGGGGGTTAAAGACTGTGCTGCAGTCTCCTAGGATTGCCTTGAGCTCCACCCTTATGGGTAATCACAAATCATCTGGTAATCTGTTCTGGGAAGGAAGCTCATAAATCCAAGGACAAAGGCACATGGTCCGGAATTTATGGGGTCAGAGGTATTACCAAAGAGGCTGTTTACTGCCTCATTAAATGCATGACACAGCTCAAGCAACAGTTAAAACAGCTCATTAGAACATAAGAGTGGCCACACGGAGTCAGAGCAATGGTCCATCTGGCCCAGTGTCCTGTCTTCCCACAGTGGCCAGTGCCAGGTGCTTCTGAGGGAATGAAAAGAACAGACCAGCATCAAGTGATCCATCCGCTGTCACCCATTCCTAACTTTTGGCAAACAGAAGCTAGGGACACTCAGAGCATGGTTTTGCATCCCTGCCCATCCTGGCTAATAGCCATTGATGGACCTATCCTCCAGGAATTTATCTAGTTCTTTTTTGAGCCCCGTTATAGTCTTGGCCTTCACAACATCTTCTGACAAGGCGTTCCACAGATTGACTGAGCACTCTGTGAAGATATATTTCCTCTTGTTCGTTAAACCTGCTGCCCCTAGTTCTTGTGTTACAAGAAGGAGAAAAGAACACTTCCTTATTGACTGTCTCCACACCCATCATGATTGTATAGATTTTATAAACCTCGATCATATCTCCCCTTAGTTGTCTCTTTTCCAAGCAGAAAAGTCCTAGTCTTGTTAATCTCTCCTCATATGGAAGCTGTTCCATACCCCTACTCATTTTAACTGCCCTTTTTTGTACCTTTTCCCATTCCAAGAAAATCTCAAGAAAAATGTATCCATCTCCCCCTGCTCGTCCATCCTCACACTTGGGGTCCAGCAATGCCTGGGGCATGAGTTGTGGTGGGCTCCAGGAAGGCCATATAGGGAGCCTGATGTTCTGCTGGGCAGTGCCATGCCTGGTGGAGGGGATAATTTCTGAGGTGCTGTGTGTGTGTGGGGGGGTTGACCTAATTTGTAGTATGGGAGGAAGCAGGGAGCTGATGACTGCACTATGCTGTAGAGCACTCATCTGATGTTGGGCATGTGGCAGAGAGGTTCAGCAGCTGATCCTCCCACAGCCTGAGCATGGGACGGGAAACCCTGCATATGTTTGGGATCACGAGATGTTGGCGGGAGCGTGCAGACTGTGCCATGTCCACATGCCTGGATGCCCTTCCCACATGGGCATGAGCACCCATTTCCCAAGTCAGACGGAAAATAAGACATGCATTTTTAGCAGTGAGAGTCATTAACCACTGGAACAATTTACCGAGGGTCATGGTGGATTCTCCATCAATGACAACTGTTACATCAAGACTGGCTGTTTTTCATCGAAACATAGAATCATAGATGAGGGTTAGAAGGGACCTCAGGAGGTCATCTAGTCCAACCCCCTGCTCAAAGCAGGACCAACCCCAACTACATCCTCCCAGCCAGGGCTTTGTCAAGCTGCACCTTAAAAATTTCTAAGGATGGAGACTCCACCACCTCCCAAAGTAACCCATTCCAGTGCTTCACCACCCTCCTAGTGACAAAGTTTTTCCTAATGTCCAACCTAGACCTCCCCCACTGCAACTTGAGACCACTGCTCCTTGTTCTGTCATCTACTACCACTGGGAACAGCCTAGCTCCATCCTCCCTGGAGCCCTCCTCCAGATAGTTAAAGGCTGCCATCAAATCCTCCCTCATTCTTCCCTTCTGCAAACTAAACAAGCCTAGTTCCCTCAGCTTCTCCTCATAAGTCTTGTGCTCCAGCCCCCTCATCATTTTTGTTGCCCTCCGCTGGACTCTCTCCAATTTGTCCACATCCTTTCTGTAGTGGGGGGCTAAGAGATCTAAGAGACCTGTCTAGGAATCACTGTGGGGCAGCTCTCTGGCTTGTGCTATACAGGAGTCAGAGTGGATGAGAGCAGGGGTCCCTTCTGGCCTTGGACTCTATGAAAAGCTCTGCCAGTGCAGCTCCTGAGTACAAGTGGCAAGGCACGAGAAAGTGCCCACACTTGCCTGATTCCCTGCCCACTGCCCCTGCTCATAATGCCATTCAGGAGGCAGCTCCAAGCAGCAGCCAGGCTATTACACAGCTCCATGTCATGCGGGATGGGTTGGGCTGTGGGGGAAGGTTGCCAAAGATGATCTCATACAGGTAGAACAGGAGAGGTGCCAAATACTGACCACAGAGTTGCCCTTCCCCTTTGGATCACTTCCTGGCTCTCCCATGTAGTTTGAATAGGTTGGGCCAGGTCCTTCCAGCCAAGGGAAATGCCCTTCCCATTACTTCAGCCTCACGCGGCTGCGGGTTAGAAAGCCTGCGACATATTTCTGGGTGCAGCCCAGGGCAGTCATCTGTGCCAAGCCAATGGGAGAGCTGGCAGCAGTTCCCAGCATGGCCAGGTCAGAGGCTGCACACTGGAGAGATGAGCCTGGGAAACACAATCACAATTCAGCAGCAATTCAGCAGCAATGCTAGGCTCGGCGGGGTTGCTCAGTGACTGCTGGGCTCTGATCTGTGGTCAGTTTATTAGCAATAAATAATAGTTCTCATTCCTCTGCTGCCTGTCATCCCAGACTGTGTCCCAAATTACACATGCAACTCCAATGAAATGCAGCCCATCTGGGGGGAAGGCAGGAACCATCCATCTCTCCATCTCAACGCTGTCGGGAGGGGACCCTTCTGACCAAGAATTCCAGGACAAACACTCCTCTGCCAGAAGGTGCCAGGGGACCTTTAACATCCACACGGAGCAGGCAGGGCCTCAGCTTTTACATGGTTGCCAGACAGTGAACTGCATGGAAATCAAAGCATCCAGTCAGCCAGAGCTCCTCCTAGGGCACCCACTTTTCTGGGGAAGATGCAGGGCCTGGGCTTAGAGTCCATTCCAGGTGCTCCCAGAATCCAGTGGGGCTGCAAATCCAGCTCCCGTCCTCCCCCAGGTGCTGCCACATGGCTCAGTTGAGCTGGAACAGCCCTGGGATGTATTTGTCATGACCCATAGGCACAGACTGCAGATTCCCTTGAGGCCCAGCATGCACCTGGCTAAGAACCTCCCCGGGGGACTCCTGTCAAAGGCACCTCGTCTGTCATTCTGCACAGAGCTCTACCCCGAGCTGCTGTTCACATGCCCCAGCTCCAGGAGTGGGTGGCTGGTCAGTGCATGCCCAGACTTGTGGCTGTTGCAGAGTAGTTCTTTGGGGCACAGATCATGCCTCCTTTGTCACTTACACCTGGCCAGGCACATTCAGTGCCCAAGAACCTGAGCCTGATGGAGCTGTGATGGAAATACTGGGCACCTCCCAGCTGCCTAATGGGAGTGCAATCGCACCCAGGAGTGGGACTGTCCCTCCTGACTGGCAATCTGGGCCGATGAGGGCCTAGGATCTGGGCACTTTACTCTTTCCTCATGCCCAAGGCCCTCTTTTTTTACGGGGCCTGTTAAGCCAGGATTTTCCCGGCAGCACGTTGGGCTGCTCGTTGCTGGGGACCCAGCATAGGTAGCGTGACGTTTCTGTGCGGCTGCAGATGCTGAGGAAGCTGAAGGATGAAGAGGCGGCGCTGGGGGCGAAGTCGGCAGATGAGCTTGATAACCTGCAGAGAACAGACTGGGTGAGTGGCACAGGGTTGTCTCTCTCGAGGCGCTTTGTTCAGCGGCTCTTGCCTTGCAGGAGACGGAGGCAGTGACAGGGGCTGATGGAAGCCTCGTGTTCTCTTTTTGGGATCCCAGCAGGGACAAGGGCTAGGCCCCTGTGGGCCCAGAGGTGTGGGAACATGCGAACCGCAGACACAGATGGCTTCGACGTGTCCCGGTTGTTCCCTGGGACAGCAGACGCTGGGGGTGCTGCAAAGGCAGCATGCTCAGCCCTGGGGATTCACATCACCTGGGACAACCACGGGGACGTTGATGGGCCATTTCCATCCAGCCTGACATGGCGGTGCGGGTAGGAGATCATCAAGACAATGGGGAAGCCTTAGAGGGGCCTCTCAAGTCCCACCGGGGACCCCACCGGTCTGTATACAGACCGCAGCAGGGTGGACCGATGACAGCCGTTGCGCTCAGTGGGAGGAGCGCAGAGAATGGAGGGAACATGGAGTGGGGGCACTAGGACACATCATGGAGCTAGGGAATGGGGTACGGACCCTGCCACTCCAGCGTCAGGGTCAGGGTCCAAAGCCTCCCACACCAGGGAGCATGAAAGCTGGGAAGGGAAGGAAACCTCTGCAGTAAAGATGCTGCCCTCTCCCTGCAGCCTGCCCAAGAGGCAAAGCCATGACGGCCATGGACCTGGGCGAGGGCAGTCAGGCCTAGTGGTTGGCACAGCGGCGGTCAGAGCCAGAGTTAGGAACCAGGAGGCCAGCGAAGGGTCAGAGGAAGCCGGAGGCAGGAACCAGGAGGAGGCTGGAACTGGCTGGAGCAAGGTGAAAACAGGAGAGATCAAGCAGCCATTGGCCAAGTGGCAAGGCCGCTCACAGTGCGGTGTTTTGGCTGTGGTAGCTCGCTGATGCCAGGCCCAGCTGCACGTCCTGGTTCCTGACACACTCCTGCTCAAGACTGGGAGCCGCTCAGCATCCCCATGGCCGCTAGAGGCAGGAAAAGCCGGGTGAGGCAATCTCATTCATCGCCCTGCCAGCGCAGGGTGGTTCCCTGCATAGGCGTCCCCTCACCTGGGCCGAGCTTGTGGCCTTCCCATTCCCACCCCCGGCCAGCTCAAATCCCAGTGGCAGGGGCAGCACACATGGTCTCCCCCGGCTCGTTTTGCGTGGGTGGCCGGGGCTCCCTTGCCCCGCTGGGAAGACTGCACTGCCTCAATAACGTGGCATTTGCCATGGTGTCTGTTGCAGGCCCGGCTGTGGGTGCAGCTGATGCGGGAGCTGCGCCACGGTGTGAAGCTGAAGAAGGTCCAGGAGAAGCAGTACAACCCCCTGCCCACTGAGTACCAGCTGACCCCCTTCGAGATGCTCATGCAGGACATCCGGGCACGCAACTACAAGCTTCGCAAAGTCATGGTGAGCACGGCCATGCTGGAGGGGCCGGGGCCACGGCCAGGGGGTGATTGCAGCGGACTGCAAGGGCCACCTGCTCCTAGTGACACCCCATCTGCCTCTTAGCTGAAGCTTCCCCACACCCACCTCCGGGACCCCCACCGTAAGGCTGACACTGCTGCTGGGACACCCTGCTGGTGCCTTTCAGAGCCACCCCAGGACAGCACAACCCTTGCACTTACACCAACTCAACCCGATTGCCTCAGCACATGCAGAGTCAGTAACTCCCCTTCCATTTGCCCATCCCTCTCCCCGCCAGGTGGACGGTGACATCCCCCCCAGGGTGAAGAAGGATGCCCACGAGCTCATTCTGGATTTTATACGGTCACGGCCACCCTTGAAACAGGTAACATCCATGTGAACCTAGGCAAATTGGAGGATTGGGCCAAAAGAAACCTGATGAGGTTCAACAAGGACAAGTGCAGAGTCCTGCACTTAGGACGGAAGAATCCCATGCACGGCTATAGACTGGGGACCGACGGGCTAGGCAGCAGTTCTGCAGAAAAGGACCTGGGGGTTACAGCGGACAAGAAGCTGGATATGAGTCAACAATATGCCCTTACTGCCAAGAAGGCTAATAGCATGTTAGGCTGCATTAGTAGGAGCATTGCCAGCAGATCGAGGAAAGTGATTATTTCCCTCTGTTCGGCATTGGTGAGGCCGCATTTGGAGTGTTGTGTCCAGTTTTGAGCCCCCCACTGCAAAAAGGATGTGGACAAGTTGGAAAGAGTTCAGTGGAGGGCAACAGAAATGATTAGGGGGCTGGAGCACAAGACTTATGAGGAGAGGCTGAGGGAACTAGGCTTGTTTAGCAAAAGAGAAGAATGAGGGGGGATTTGATAGCAGCCTTCAACTACCTGAAAAGGAGGATGGAGCTAGGCTGGTCTCAGTGGTGGCAGATGACAGAACAAGGAGCAATGGTCTCAAGTTGCAGTGGGGTTGGTCTAGGTTGGACATTAGGAAAACGTTTTGCCCTAGGAGGGTGGTGAAGCACTGGATGGGTTACCTAGGGAAATGGTGGAATCTCCATCTTTAGAGGTTTTTATGGTGCAACTTGACAAAGCCTTGGCTGGGATGATTTAGTTGGCGCTGGTCCTGCTTTGAGCAGGGGGTGGGACTCGATGACCTCCTGAGGTCCCTTGCAGCCCTCATCTTCTAGGATTCTGTTGTAACTGTGCAGGGCCGGGCCGATTAACTTCTGACTTCCCAGCATTCAGGGCCACATGACAATCTCCGGGAGAAAATGGGGTCTAAAGGCTGTCGCGCTGTCTGGGTTTGCTGCTGCAAAGAGCGTTGCCCCAGTGCCCCAGCATGGGACTGCTCTCTCCATTTCCTGGCCCTTGCCTAGTGTGCAGGGGCAGTTGTGAGGCCCTGCCTGCTGCCAGCTGGGGCTGGGGAGAGAACATCTGGAGAGCCCAGCAGCCTTGTCCAGGGAAACCCTTTACACGGTGCCCTGGCAGCTGGCTTCAGGACTGAGAATCCCAGTGCCCTCTGGGTGCCCCATTGCAACGTCGGCTCCTGGGGGGCCAGCATGTGAGCCAGCACAGTACAGGGGACGCAGCAGTGCCAACAGGGCTACTCCCCTGTGCAACATGAGCGGGCAGCCTGGTTAGGCCACAGGTCCCAGGCCAACAGTGCTCTGCCTCCACGGGCCACGCTGTCTTTGTAAAAACAGGAGTCACTGCCTCAGGACCTCCGTAAGGGACGTGAGGTGCTGCCCCTGGGCTGCTGGCAAGTTGCCCTTGGTTGGGGAAGTTTGGGCAGCCTGGCTAGGGTCGCAGCTGCCTGGCGTAGCATCTTGCAGCATTGATGGTAGTGTCTCTGCTCTAACTCGCCTGTCTCTCTGCCCCGGGCCCCGGGCTGCAGGCGTCCGAGCGGCGGCTACGTCCCATGCCCCAGCAGCCGAGAACACTCCACGAGAAGATTCTGGACGAAATCAAACAAGAGCGAAAACTTCGCCCGACGGAGACGCGGCATCAGGGGCAGAAAGGTACCTGCCCTGGCGCGGGGCCCTGTCTCTGCCTGGCTCCTCCACCCCCCGGCCTTGCCTGAGCACATGGAACGCGTGGGGCCCCCAAAACGCTGGCTATGCAAGATGCCAGCAAAGGGAGTCACGGGCTCTCTGGGAGCAGCTCCCACCCGAACCCCCAGGGGGCGATGGTGAAACGTGAACCATTTCAGGTGTCGTGCACGGAAATAGACACGACGGTAACACTCCCCAGCACGGGTTGCCAGCAGGGTTTGAACCCAGGACGTTCACTGGGCTTTACCAGCCGCCTAGCCCACTCAGTTCCCCTCTCCCCCACACAGCGTGCTCGCTGCTTCTCTGGGTCGTGAGGAAATTTCAGAGGCCAGGCCCTCGCCCCCAAACGGCCCTTTCTCTAAGGCGGCAGGTGATCGGCTCCTGCAGGGAGGATGAAGTGAGAGGGGAAGGCATGGCCCCAGAAGTAAATTCCTGCTCAGTGCCTGCTGAGACGTAGCCGTGCCAGCACCCCGCACCATTCACTGTGTGGGTCCAGGTCTGGCAGGGGTGCTAGCTCCCACCAGCAGTGGCCCCCAGCCTCATGGCAGGGATGAGGCGTTCCCTGCACTGGGCTCTGTCCATGCAGGGTGTTTTTACTCACCTCCATCCCATTTGGGCTCAGGTGGCACCTTGTCCAGGGCAGTTTGAAACTGCAGCCTCTTCCAAGGTGTCCCTAGGCCACAGAGAAGACCACCTCTCTGGGTCGTTCCCAGGCACGTCTTCTAGCAGCCCTGCCCTGAACATCCACGTCTCTCCCCTCCCCTCCCTTGCAGGTTTCGGCTCCCTGCCCTGCATCCATAACGCCTGCTCCAACAACGTGAAGTCCACCTCCTGCATCAACCTCTCTGTGTCTGACTCCAGCGCCCCCAGCCAGCGCCCCCGGCCCAGGGTTCTGCTCAAGGCGCCGACGCTGGCCGAGATGGAGGAGATGAACATCTCTGAAGTAAGAGCTGGCTGTGTCTGTGGTCACTAGAGGGAGGGCGCGCCGGACTGCTGGTCCGGCATCATCTTCTGGGGCAGCAGGGGGACGGCTGGCTGGGCGCTAAGTGGAGGGAGATGTGCCTTTTGGTACCAGCACAGCAGTGTGCCCGAGGGGCTCCGTATCTCCGTGCCCTGTGCCCTGAGGAAACAACCACCCCCACTGCTACCTGCACGACTTCTGCTCAGCTTCTTCCGCTTCCTGTAGCCCTTCTCTGGGATGGGGCAGGGCTTCCCCCATTACACCCCAGCCTGTCCCTTCTCAGGGACAATGCCTGTCACCTCCAGGTCACCAGTTCAAATCCAGCCCGGGACAAGAGGGATGGCAAGTTGTTGCTTTCTGTTGTCTGGAAACAGCCTGGCGGTTGGTCTCTGGCCATCCCCCCAACCAGTCAGCAGAGCTGGCCTCGTTAGCAGTGTCCCACAGAGGACTTCCAGGACGGCTGGCCAGGAGGGCTTAGGCTTGCGCGCTCTGCCCAGGCTGTGTCTGCAGGGCTGGATCTCCAGTGCCTCTTGCCACCGCTAAATTCTTTAGTCAAATGAACCAAAATGGAGCAATGGCCCCAGGCTCCCAGCCGGGTGGGAGATCAGGCCTTCAGCCTCTCTGGGCTTTTGTTGGGGCTCGTGTTGCCTCCTTTCCTGGACTGACCAATCCGCCAGTGAAGGGTTTGGGTTGGTGTTATTGCTGGCGAACGCACAAGATGGCAAACAGCTGGAAATATGAAGCAGAGATAAGATGGGGATATCTAAGTCAGTACAAGGAAAGCATATGCAGCGGGTTAGGGAGGCACCCCATATTATAGCCGTTCAGTAGCCTCGGGCGGCAGTGTGGGGTCTGGAAAGCTGTCATTCAGTACGTGTGTGTGGGGGGCACCGGCTGCACCCCGAGGACTGTTCCTGAGTCCCCAAGTGGGGTCATTTGTTACGTCCCTCATCACCTCGCCTCTGAAATGGTTGAGAGGCAGCGTGGCAGCTCAAAACCAGGCAGTATCTCCTCAGGCTGAGTGACGAGGAAGGAGTTTCCTCCAGAGGGAGCAGCCTGTTCCACTTCTGCTCACCACAGCGAGGCAGCGCCCGCCATGGAGGTGGTCGGTAACATGGACCTGCCTGGTCTCTGCTGATGAGATGGTGGCCAGGTGCTTCCCATGTATCTTTGAAAAGTGCAGTTGTGGCACCTCCTGGATTTTGCCAAGGAAGTTCTTTGCCGGCGTTAGAAGGTGGAACATGAGAGAGGACTGGTGGCCACTCGTCTCACAGCCCCTGGTATTATTCTTTTTGCTGGATTCAGTGGTATATCAACTAGTTGTATATCATGTGGGGAGAGTATAACACACAGGAGCACAGCGTCCTCCAACTGAGTAGAAGAGAGGTAGCTCAGAGCTCGGCGGTGTTTGTGCATTCAGTTCCCAAGTGGAGCACACAAGCTTGTTTAGGAGGACATTTCTGCTCCTAATCTTCTGAGCTACATTGGTGAGCTGGTCCTTGTCGGTCGGTGTGCGGATCGTGTAGGGTAGAGTTACTCCAAGATACACTGGCTCTGGGTCACGTGCCAGTCAGCCTCCATTCAAGAAGATACTGAGTTCTCATGGCATGTTGAGGGGATGGAGACGAAAACATCATTTCTGTAGCCACCAAGGTAACATCTTGCCCAGCAGGCCAGCGGGCCAGATGGTATCGTATGCTGCTGTCAAGTCAAGAACCACTGCCTGTCTTCTCTTTCTGTTGGGGACCATCTCCAGTATAGGCAGTAAGAGCAAAAGTAGTCACAAGTGCTTCTGTTAGGTCATCACCCAGAGCCACCTCTGCTGTGGCCATGATTCTCCATGGAATTAGTTGCTCCAGAAGTCTGTGAGCATGGCTCCGGAGCGATACTGGACAGTAGCTGGCTGGAAGGGTTTTCCTGGTTTCGGTGTAGCTATCGCCCTAGCTTGCCACCATCTCATAGGCATCGTGTTCTCTTGGATGGCCCCAGGTACAAAAACAGACAACCATGTGCTGCTCTTCTTACCAAGGCGTAGTGAGCAGCATCCATGGTGAAACCTTATTAGGGCAACCTGCTTCCCTGGGCTCAGTGCTCTCTGCTGCCTCCGTGTGGGTGTCAGTGGCAGTGGCAGAGCTGTGCTCCTGAGCTCTTTGTCTTTTTGCCTAGTTTTCCTGGACAAGGGGCTAAGGATGCCACCGATGGGGATAGGTGGGATCTGTGCAGCCATCTACCCAGTACCATTTTCCCACTCCGAGATGCCCTCTCCATGGGCGCTCTGGGCACAGGAAGGGTGGACGCTGCATCACATAGCGGGTGCCAGCCAGGCTGGGTCAGGGACATGGCACGCCATTGGCAGTTGCAGGATAGGGGCACTGTTACAGCATGTCCCCTGCCCGGGGCCGGCACGTTCATGTTGCTCTGTACGCCTTTGCAGGAGGAAGAGTCTCCAAGCGCAGAGATGGGGAGAGAGCCAGGCTTAGCGCTCCCCTTGAAGCGTGATCGCTCCTTCTCCGAACAGGACCTGTCCCAGTTCCAGAGTGAAAGGGCTGCCAGCCAGCCTGATTCAGGGTGTCTGGGATCCCAGGAGACTGACACAAGACCCCGCTCAGGTAGCATGAATACCGCACGGATCAGCATGGAAAACAAGGGCAAGTTCCTCCTCCCTTCCCTCCCCTCCCCTCCCCATCCCTCCCCAGCTGATACAGCCTCCCCTCCCCCTGCTGGAACTGCTCCTGCATAGAGCAGCTGTCTCTGGGGCACTGGGGATTGCATCTGCAAAGGGGTGCAGGTGTGATCCCAGCGCAGGCCTCCGGGCACCCCCCCGGCTTAAGGGGAGGTGTGCCCACCCCTCAGGAGACTTGGCCATGGGGTCCCAGACACCAGAAAGAGGCCAGGTTTAACGAGCAAGGCGGGGGACCAGCCCTCATTTGTCCTGGCCCGGCAAGTGCTGCACAATGCGGAGCCCTTTACTGTTTAGCAATGCCCCATCTTCTGCCCTCTGTAGCACAGCGCTGGGCGCCTGCAGGACACCCCAAAACCGCTGCTGGGGCTCATCCTGCTCCCCCGGTCTCCCTAAGCTGCACCCTAGAGGGCACCTCATGGCCACCCAGCCTATGTCTCTGGCTGTGTTCTGTGTCACTCCCGCATCCTGCTCCAGGCCAGCCAGAAGTGCAGGCGTAGCAGCCCATTCCCCACGCTGGTCCCTGCCAGACCCCAGACAGCCTCCTTCCCATCTGGCCCCCCTTGGGCCAGGGGGTTTCAGCACTCCCCTCTCGGCTGGTGATGGAGGAGGAGCAGAGCTCAGCAGGACTGACTGACTGGCTGCCGGCGTTATTCTCGCCCAGGTTCGTTCCCAGCCAGTTACCACCACATCCCACCTAGTGCTGGGCCGCTCACCTCCGATCGCAGCTCCCACAGCTCAGGGGAGGAAAGGCCAGAAGGCGGCTCCAGCTCCACCCCAGACAGCAGGTCCAAGCATTTGTGGCTGGTAAGTGTCTGATTTGCTGTCCCAAGCTGTCTGGCGCTAGAGCCCTGAGCCAGGCTGGCCAAGTCCCCCGGTATGGCTGGGAGATGCCTGTCTACAGCCAGAAAACTCCTGACTCCTGATTTAATAACACTGGATCCCCCAGGAGGGGCAGCCGGCCAAACCTGAGCAGCCCTGCGGCCCCACGTCGCCACGCCACTCGCTCAGATCTGGAGGGAATCAGGCTGTTGCTGGTGTGCGGGGCAGGCTGCTAGGGCATGGGGGCAATGAACTGGATGGAGCATGTGAGTGAGTAGGCCCTGAGCGCCGGCCTGGCACAGGCTAAGTCGCCGCTTGCAGCGTTCTTGAAGGAGGGTGAAGCTGGGACTGGAAGAGCAGGGGGCTGCGGGTCAGGATTGAGGGGCATCAGTGAGCGGGGGGAGGGGAAGGCTAGGACAGAATTAACGGGTGCGGCAGGTCAGGACTGAAGGGCACTAACTGAGGGCAGGGGGAGGTGATGCTGCAAAACAGGGCTTAGACCTCAGCCGGGGGGCCTGCTCCCGGAAGTCACTAGAGCAGAGTAAAGGGTGCAGATAAAGAGCGCCACGTCTGGGTGACCCTGGCTCCGTGCGGCTGGCCTGGCCTGGCAGTGCGGCGGGGACCTCATGCCAAGGTGGCAGGCGGCTGGTACGAACGCAGGGGACTCATGGGGAAGGCCTGGGAGTGCGTCCATGCTGTTGTCCCATCAGTCTCCGTTCCACACCTGTGTGAGCAGCTGCATCTCCCTCTTGCCTCTTCCTATAGGACCTTGTAGGCACTTGGGCCATGCCCACAGGGTGGGTTTGCGCATCCTCCCTCCCTCTCCCGAAATGTCACCCCCTCCTCTCCCTCTGCGCTGAAGGGCTCGGCTCCCACTGTCACGGGGCAGCGATCAGCCAGGCCCTGGGCTCTGCTTTGGTGCCTCATGCCCCGCCCCATCTCCGCACACAGGAGTTCAGCCACCCCGTGGAGAGTCTGGCCCTGACGGTGGAGGAGATGATCAATGTCCGCAAGGTGCTGGTGAAGGCTGAGATGGAGAAATTCCTCCAGAGCAAGGAGCTCTACAGCAGCCTGAGGAAAGGGAAGGTAAGCGCTGGGGGTGGGATGGTCCCATGTGCTCCCAATGAGCGGCTGGTGTCCCGCACCAGCTTCATGGGTGTGGTCATGTGAGGAAAAGGCTAGCGGAGAGCCCCTGGGGTGCAGGGTCCCTGCCAGAGACAGACCATGACCTTTTGCCTCGGCCCTTCTCCACCTACAGATCTGCTGCTGCTGCAAAGCCAAGTTCCCTTTGTTTTCGTGGCCCCCAGCCTGTCTCTGCTGCAAGAGGTGAGCAAAAGGCCCCCCGCCGAGGGTGGAGGGTGTGCAGGGATACGGTTTCCTTACTGACCCCTTTGATTCTCGCTCTACTCTTAGATCCATCTGCAGCTCCTGCAGCCTGAAGGTAAGAGATCACGAATCAGTCCCAAGAGAACCGTCCTCACAGCTTGTGCCCGGTGTCAGTGGGGCAGGATGAGGCCTCCTGCCTCTTCATGCTCCGGGTGCCTTCACCTGGTCTCCTTTCTAGAAGCAGCACTTCCGGCAGTGCTCTCGGTGTGCAGCATGCCGGCGGGATGGCGATGGCTCGCGCCCTGTGAATGCACCCAAGGGGCCAAGGAAGTGCAGTGCCGAGCTGGCTGTGGGCTGACCATGGCAGGACAGGCACCATAGCATTTTGGGGACCCTGACTTAGCTAACTTCTGCCCACTGTGGCCACCCCCCATGTAGGACGCAGGCCTTCACACTGTGGGAAGGGGCAGGGAGATGATTCTCTGTGGCCCCCATATTTAACCAGGGATGCTAGAACTAGTGGCAGCACCCCTGGCTTGAAGTGGTTTCCATCATACAGAGAATTTACAGTTTGGTTCAATGGCTTTCAGCACCCCTACTATACAAATCGTTCCAGCCCCTCTGCGTTTAACTGACCTGTGCGGGGAGGCAGTAACCCTCAGGCCACCACACCCCAGCTCTGCTGCAGCAGATAGCGTGGCGAGAAGCAAGGCAGACGCTGGGGGACCCTCTGCGGGTGGGCGCTCACAACTGAGTCCCCCATGCCAGAGAGAAAGGATTTGCTTGCTTGGAGTGATGCTGCGACGGCTGTGAGGTCGGTGTGCAGGACAGCGGGGGAGCTGCGCTGAGCATGTGTTGTGGTCTCTCTGTGGGCACAGAACATGGCCTGCGCCTTGTGTGGATTACCCTGCATAGGTGAGCGACAGGCTCAGCCAGTAAATCCTCTTGGTGGGAATGGAGGACTTTGGTTTCAAGCTGGCTCACTTTTGTGGCTCCCTCTGGCTTGGGGGGATTTGCCCCTTTTCCCCTGTGTCACTTAGTGATGTCAGGAGACAGCTCAGGCCCAGGAAAGGAGGCTGGGACAGCTGTGCCAGATGGTCATAGGCCAATCTGGCAGGCATGCCTGGGCAGCAGCCCAGTAGGTGCCACAGTTGCCCACCTGACGCTGGTCTCTGCTTCTCCTCCTCTGCATACGTGCTGCAGATTAAGATGCCTTCAAAGAAGCTTGCTCACATTCCCGTCTATGCCCTGGGCTTCGAGAATCCCCCAGGATCTCTGAATGCCAAAGCTGTGCCCCTGAGGAGGAGAGACGCCTTCCAGTAAGTTCCCTCCTGTGCTTCCGGACGCCCCAACCCAGCTCTGCAGTGAGGGCCGCCTCCAGTCCAGGCCCCTCCAGCACGGCCTTCCCAGTGCTGTCACCTGCCCCCGTTATCCGGAGCCCTGGACAATGAGCCAAAGGGCAGGGCATTTGGTGTGTGGCGGTGCCTGTGCCAGCCGTGCCCAGTGCTAAACCAGTGGGGCGGCCCCTGCTGGTGGGGTAGGCGGGGACTGGGACGAAGCTAAATGGGAGTCTTTTCCCTGGTGCAGCTGGGCTGGTGGGCACCCCGAGCCGTAAAGAGCCAGGCAGCTCCCTCCAGATCCCCCAGATCTGCCAGTGGCCCCCTGGCAAAAGTGTTGTGCACCAGGCTGGCCCTTCCCTAGCCAAGCCCTGCTCTCCATTTCCTGGCAGTGCCAGGGCAGAGTGCAGGATTGGTGGTGGAGCTCCACGCCCCAGGCAGGGCACGAGAGACAAATGGGAGTGGGAAGCCCCCTGTGAGCAGAAATATTCACCTCCCAGCCCCTCCGCTCTCCTCCCAACACAGCCTGGCCCAGCGCCTGCGTCTCCTGCCCTGCAGCTCCCTCTCCCCACTCGCTGAGCCCTCTCTGACTTCGACACCCGGCTCCCCTTCCTCCTTCCACACAGCCCCCTCGCCCCCCCAGGAAATCCCATCCAACCCCCCCAGCTCTCACCTCCTCGTGTGACCTTCCACCTCGCCTGGCATGGCTGCTGCCTGCCCTGGGCTCACCGGGTGCTGCCCCCTCCGTGCCCTCATCTCACCCCCTTCTCTCTGCCCAACCCTTCCATAGTCTCTAGCCCAGGGAGGCCCACAACTGTTCCAACCCCCCCCGCCCCCAGGGCAGATGTGCTCTGCTCTCCTCCCATCAAACCCACCATGCTCAGAGATCCTGCTGTCCACAGCCACTGCCTCAAGTCTCTCCTCCAGCTCCTTCCTGGACCCTGTGCTCCTGCAAACCTGCTCTACCGACCCCTCCAGCCCCCAACTCCTGGCTCAGTCCAGGGGCTGTGCCACCCCGCTCCTCCTCAACCTCTAGGATGCTTTACGCCACTGCACGCCAGGATGTGCTCCCTGAGCTTCCCGGACTCCAGCTCTGCTGGTTCTCATCCTACCTCTCTGGCTGCTCCTGTTTTGACAGATCCTCCTCCAGCTTCCCTTGTGTGTCCCACAGGGCTCTGTCCTTCCCTCCCGACCCCTCTCTCCTGTCTGAGCTCTGGCAAGCTGCTTAAACTACCATGGCTACGCTGGGGCATTGTCACCAGTACCAGGAAATGCAAAAGTATAGGCTTGGCAGCTTCCTGGGCTGAGGAACACCAAGCCCTGGCACAGCATGGGGAGGTATTTCCAAACAGCCGGCTGCTTCTCATGAGCATGTCTTCCAGCTCCCTGCAGGGGACACGCTGGCGGAGAGTGGAAGAGGAGTTCCCCCACATCTACGCCCACGGCTCCGTCTTGAAGGACATCTGCAGTGACTGCACCAGCTTTGTGACCGACGTCATCAGCTCGAGCCGGAAGAGCATGGACATCCTGAACGCCACGCCAAGCACGGGCAGGAAGACGCAGTCCCTTTACATCCAGCCCACCCACTCTGCCACACACCAGTGAAGGGCTCCATGGCCGCCCGGCCTCCCCTCCCCGGGGGGGCAGCCGTATCAGCTTCGCGGGCACCAGGTGCCATGCTCACAAGCAACTCCGCCATGGTAGCACCTCGGCAGAAACTGGTTCTCCAATGAGAAAACCTCCCAGCAAGCTGGGACTCTCCAGCATTGCCTCCCACTCCCACCAGCACTCCTGCGCGGGAACCAAACCCAGATGGCTTCCAGACAGCCCTGCTCCCGAAAAGTGCCAGCCACCCTTCCATGGTGTGATGCGAACCCCACTGCGCTGCGTGCCGCTGGCCTAACTGCTTGTGCCCCGTTAGCCCTCTGCTGCAGGGCCCTGCTAGTGGAGACGTGTGTGTGCAGATATATGCACAGCCTCCATGTTTATATACCTTAGTGAGCAGGGCATGTCATCCGGCGAGACTCGCCAGGCTGCGGTCAGTGTCTGAGGCCATGTGCTGCACAGCAGGGACCCCACTAGCTCGATGTCTCCCTGTGGGATGGCAGAGGGACCCCCAATGCCTTCACTACCCCTTGCTCTGGCTGTGGGTGGGCAGGGCCCAGGATGCACCCGGGAGCCCAGCTTCTCCTTGGAGCAGGGCCAAGGGTGGTTTCGTTCATTCCCATCTGGGGTGCTGGTGCAGGCTGAGGGCGATCACTGCCTGGCGGGCAGGGACCCTAAAGATGTTGGGTGAGGAGCTGTTCAGACCCTTCTGTTCACATGGCTTCTGGGAGGAAAGGAGTCCTTGTGGGCAGCCAACTTGCTGGTGGCGAAGACCAGGCAAGGACACAGGCCCTGTACCCCTTCTCTGCCCGCCCGCCCGGCACCCTTCTGCAGCTCATCCCTTGCTGTCAAGGGCTGCCTGGGCTGGGAGGCCTAGGGGATCAGTTCCCACAAAGGCCTGGTGGAGTGGGGTGGCTGGAAGCCCTGGCTGGGCCTTAGACTGTGCTTAAATCCAGGAGATAGTGCTCGGGACAGCTTGAGCTCCTGTCCTGGCCAGCTGGCGAGGGGGCTGTGCCTTGCGAGGTTCAGTGGGGGTGGTGCATGGGCTGCCCCAAGGAGCAGAGTGGGCCCCCCTGCACCTCATGGGGAGACCCCCTGCGCCTGCACATCACTAAGAGCAGAGGCTTTTCGCAGCTCAGCCATTGAGCCCTGATCACGGGGACCTGCTGCGTCTGCCCATCCCCACAGCTCCCTTCCTTCGCTGCTCTCTCCGCCTGACATTGGCTGTCCCCCGACGGTTGACCTTACCCTGTCCGTGGGTGCCTTCCCCCCGGCGAAGGCCGCCTGTTGTGGCACAGGCGGTGGAGTAGGCGCTGGACGTATTTATTCAGACTCTATTTTTGTACCAGACAATCGGCTGTGAGTATTTATTTGTCTTTGTCTTGCGAGGCTGCGTGTGTGGCACAGGGGCCTCTCGCCCTGGGAAGGACTGGCCTCCTTTGCCCTGTTTCCCAAGTGGCGGGTGGCTGCATGGTGCCTGGCAGCGTACGTGCACAGCAGCGGGGTGACAGCAGCCGCAGGCAGGCTGGCCCCCTGGTCGTACGGCGCAGGCGGGGCTGCCGGGTTACAACGAAGCTCTTTGGGGCAGGAGCCTGGCCTGCCCCGCCTGAGAAGCACACCGTCTGCCCCATCAGTGCTCTGCAATTAACCGCGTGAATGCGCAGGGAGTAGGGATTTGCGGTGAGGGAGCTGCCCAGCCCCGGAAGCCAGGCCAGCGCTGTTCCCGAGCACAGACAGACACAGGGAAGGAAGGTGTTTTCCCGAGGTTGGCCAGAGCCAGGATTGGAAGCCCCCATGCACTAGGTGGGCAGGGCAAACCCAGCCTGGGTGTAAAGGAGGTCAGCGTGGCTGGCTGCTGCTAGTCATTATGGATGCTGTCTGATGAGTGGGAGGTGGGGGTGGTGAGCTAGGCCAGGCCAAGCGGCACTGCTCTACCCCCAGGGAGTGGCTCCCAGTCCTTCTGTGGCTTGGAAGCCATATGGATAGCATGTGCCCAATGTCTCCTTCCCCAGCCTCAGCCCCTGCTCCCTGCACCCTCTCTGGGGGGAGTGGCCGGGTAGCAGAGCTGGCAGTGGCTTCATGATAGCTGACACTCACCCTTGGCCCGCTTAGAGCCGCGCTGGCGCTGCTCGTTGAGTAAGGAGCCCAGCAGTGGGGAGTGGGAGCCAAGGCTCCATGCACCTGCCCAACACCTGCTTCGCTGGAGGTGGAGGAGATTGCCAAAGACTGCGCTGGAAATCTTCCCCACCCCCGACTCCTGGCATCTCCTGCCTTTCCAAGGCTCATCTGAGTTATGTGACCCAGACTAGTCACAGAACAACAGGGAAAGGCCAAGTCATGGCCACAGGTCTGTGCTGTCTCCCAGAGAGAGAGACTTGGGGCACCCAGATGTGGCTCAACATTCCCCTGGCCCAGGGGTGAGTGTCTGCAGCCCTGAGGAGTCTAGCTGTCTTCCTTTAGTCTTCATATTCAGCTGCTTCACCATCGTGGCCTGCACGGAGGAGGCCAGGCTGGGTTTCCAGCCACAGCTGCTGTTTAAATGTGCCCACAGAATGTATTTGTCCATAGAATCCTTTGTGCAACGTAGCCCAGCCTATGGGGCTGGGTGATACCATGCCCTCCTTCCCTGCCCAGGGCCAAGAGAGTGGGGCATGGGGAACTGGGCCAAGCAAAATGGCATTCCTGTGTCAGGTTTCCTCAGCGGGTGTTCAATGTTCTGAGCACAGTCTCCTCACGGACTGTGCTGAGCCAGCGGCCAGCTTGCCCAGGTGCTGTAGTCCAGGAAAAACGCCCACGCTGTGTGCACTAAAGAGACTAGTCCACAATGTGTCACTAGCCTTTTGTGTACTGCCACACTAGTGTGTGTTGTGTCTTGTGACACAGGGAAATAGGCACTGCACGTACCTAAAATGCCCAAACAAGGCCAGGGGCAGGACGATTGTCATTTGCTTAGGCACCAAGGGCCCATGCCCGGAGTGCCTGCTTTGCACATCCACATAGTCTGACCACATGGACAGATAGGGCATGTGTGCCTGCAGAGGGCCAGTTAGGTGTGCAAATAGCTATTTACACACTCAGGCCTTGCCAGCATAACTGTGCCCATATAGTGACACTGGCAAACCCCTTCTAGTGGGGATGCACCTTATTCCAGCAGAAGAGTGCAAAATAGCTGTGCTGGTGTAAGCGGGGGACTGGTCCCGTGACTGTGGGGAACTTTTCCTGGTGCAGGGATCTGAGCCCTCGCTCCCCCTCCCTTTACCCAGAGGCCTGCCTTCCTCGAGGGCTCCCCCCTTCCACTCCCCTGTGTGACAGAGTCCTCGTAACCTCACAAGGCTGGGCCCAGGATCGCTGGGGGCTTGACCCCCCCAACCTTGTTGGGGTCACTTAGGACAGGGGCTTAGGGTGTCCCCACTCCAGGGGGCTCTCTCCACACCGGCTGCCTCCCTGACCCACTGATGGATGCAGACAGTTCAAAGCCGATGCCATTTATTACACAGCCACCCATTAAAAACAATAAAGAAAAAATGGGAAAGGTAAAAGGAAAAGACCCAACGCTGCCCCGTGGGCCTGGGACACCACAACTCGTCTCTGGGATGAAGGGGAGCTCACAGCCTGCTCCTCACGGGGCCCAGGTCCCCTGCCCCGGCCTGGCTGCTCTGCAGGGACACTGTGGGTCAGACACTGGCTCTGGCAGTGCCCACATGCCCTCAGGCGCTGGGGCAGGGCCCTTCTCCCCAGCGTCCCTGCCAGTATGGCCTGCGCGGCCTCCGGGCTGGTGGTGTCTCCATGCACCGGGCCCTGCCCAGGGCCCCCCCACTTTCCCCAGCTGCTCGCTCACGGCACCCAGCTCCGGATGGCCCCAGCTGCTCTGCCTCCAGCTCAGCTCCCTGGGCTGCTGCTCTGGCCTTTCTGGCTGCTGCTGCCCTGGCTCTGCTCCCAGCACGGCTCAGCTCTCTGGGCTGCTCCTCTGGTGCCAGCTCTGTGGCTCTGGATGCATCTCTCTCCTTAGCTCAGCCCCGCTCTGGCCGAGGCAGCTGCTCTGTCCACTCCAGCAGCTCACATTAGTCACACAGAGGACAGGACCCCCGACCTCCTGGCTCCCTCATTGGCCTGCCCTCTCTGTCAATCAGGCTGACCTGGAGCACTGGCTTCTCCCCACTGGTCCTGGGGACTGTCAGTGTCCCGGCTCTGATTTCTCATGGACCCTTCCCCTGCCCTTTGGTACTAACCAAAGACCCTGCTCAGTTTCAGTGAGGGGCCAGCAAAGAGCACCGTTGCCGATGTAAGTGTGTCCGCATGGGGCTTTTGCCAGCCTAGCGATGTCAATCGGGAGGGTGATTTTTTCACACTCCTCACCAATGTAGCTCTGCCACAAACCTTTGCAATGTAAGTCAGGCCTCCCTCACGTGAGTAAAGCCAGTGCCTGACCTTTGGGAAACGAGCTCTGGGTGGGAAGTGGCAGCGTGTGGGAGAATGTGCCTCCTCACCAGGGAAGTACCCAGCGTGGGCTAGAGGGGAAGCAAGGGAACAGGCAGGAATGCTCCTGCAGACCCTAGGACCTAGCAGCCCCTCTCCGCGCTGAAGATACCATCCTGGCAAAAATCCCTGGCGCTCTGCTGCCGCGGGCGCTGGTTTGCGACGTTAGCTGTGTGCTGCCACCCTGCTAGCTTCTCCGTTTTGACTCGGCCACATTTTGCAGATACATAAGAAGGACAATGCCTTATCCCCCCGCCCACATCGGCAATAACCCCCCCCACTGTCCGTGTCAGAGCCGACAGGCATTGCGAATGAGGGTGACTCCGCTCACAGGTCCTGTCTGTGGCTGACCGATCGGCCCGTTTTATACATAGCCCATGCTGTAAAGAGGACATGTATATTGTAAATAGAGTGCCCCTGGACTGGCATGGTTGCTCTTGTACATATGGTTGCTCCCATATGAATAAATCCTTATTTTGAGCTGCAGTGGTGGTTTTGTGAGGGCTTTGTCAACACTTATTGATTCCTGTGCTGGGAAAGTGGATGGGGTAGCTCTGGCTGGATGCAGGCTGACCCAGACAGTGCTGTAACTGCACAAACCACGGAAAGCTACTGCAATTGGTGGGAGAGGAAATCGTGGGGAAAGGATCCTGCAACAGGCGTCCAGGGCAGCAAGCTTGCTGGGCCGTCCTGTGCTCAGCTTGTATGGAGAAGAGGAAGGCGAGTGCTTCACCAGAGCAACTTTTTCAGCACCTTGTCCCTAAATGCTTATGAATCTAAAGAGTCTGCGTCGCAGCACCAGCCAGCAGCCACAGTCAGGACTGGGGCCCCACTGTGCTGGGTCTACACCCACCGACGGAGACACAGGCCCTGCCCCAGCGAGCTCGCAATCCAAGACAGGACTTGGTCCAAGTTCAGCCCTAACAGAATTGCACTTGTTTATGCTAGGGCGGAGTTTGGTCCCTTGTACAGGAGCCTTCAGCTTGCAGAGCAAGTGCCCTGCGGTGTTACTGGTGCAGCCCTCCTCAAGGGCCCTGGAACCCAGCAAGGTGCTTCTCCAGACCTGCTGAATTGCTCTACTCCTCTGGGAAACTGGTTCTGCTACAGATGGCTTTCTCCTTTCACCCGAGATGGTGAGCTCCGAGGGCATCTCAGGGAACGGACTCTCCAGGCCAGGGCTGGCTCTGCCCCGACGTGGCACGGGTTTCTGTGTCTACGAATTGCGGTGCTGGAGAAAGGCGCCTGGGTGACAGCCCTGCAGAGGGCAGGCCCCTGCCCTGGGTGCAGTATCAGTGTAAGCCTCCATTTGCCAGTGTCGCTCACTCCTGGCACGACTCATTGACGTGGGGAATCACCAGACCCGGCTCCCAGACAAGTGATCACCCAGTGCCCCAGCTGACAGCAGTGGGGCTGCATGCACTCAGCCAGCCCGGCCCTCCATCCATGGGAATGAGCACTGTAGAGCTAGCTTGCACACCTCCGTCCGCACGCAGCTCACTAGTGTCCCTGGGCTACCTGCACAGGCCGAGGAAGCACATCGCTGCGTGAGTCACACAGGCCCTCCCGCTGTGCTGGGGGAACACGGCCCCATCTGCACATGCTGGACCCTTTCTTTCTGGAAGAGGGGGAGGAGCTGGCCGACAGACTAGAGGCGGATCACCCGCGAGAGTGCAGGAAGGAGCATGGGAAGGAACCAGGGCTGCAGATGAGAGTATTTAACACGGCCAGAGCTCATGGTAACGTAAGCGGCACAAACTGTCCAGTCCCTGGATGTTGTGTCTGGTGCCTGCATTTATCAAGGACAAAGGGACAGCTCCTGGAACTGCAGATGGATGCTGACTATTGGAAACGCGTGGGGCAGCAGCTGTTCCACCTTGTTAGGAGCTGGAAGCTAAGCCCTATTGTGCCTGCTCTGCATGCAGCAGGACAAAAGGGGGGATAAAGATTTGCCCAGTCATTCTGTAGCTCTCCTCTAACTGGCATGTGCCATAGGTAGGGCCCCCAATGGCCATTCCACCCCAGGAAGAGGCGCCCCCCCAGACAATTATTATTGCACTGCAGCAGTGCTGAGGCCATAATGGGATCAGAGCCTCACTGTGCTGGGTGCTACACAAAAAGGAAGTCCTGGTCTCTGCCCCAAAAGTTTACAGTCTAATTGGAAACAAGATGCAGCAAGCAAAAGCAATAAATATTGGGGACCAGGGAAGGGGGAAACCAGATGGTCACGTGGGCTAAGGTTTTGGCTCCAAAGTATGTGAGAACTTTCCCCCATCCTACCAGCTGTGCCCACCTGCCCCACAGCTGGCGTACAGCACTTGGCTCATTCCTTGTGGGCATGGTGGCAAAAGTGGGTCCTGAGGAGGTGGGATTTAAAGGGGAGGATGGTGCTGCTGGGGGTCATTTGGGGGAGCTCCAGGCAGCGCAGACGAAGTTCAGAGACGTCTATGGGAGAAGTGGGTGTTCGGGAGTGGAGTGGAGGGCTGGGAATGATGTGGTAAGAGAAGAGCACATCACTATTACTATGAATCATGGTTCGGATGGTCCTGTCTAAAGCACAGCCAAGAGTGATGCCCCATTGTGCCAGGCGCTGTACCCGGAATAGACCGTCCCT
>ML675639.1:3808676-3863036 GCA_007922155.1 Mesoclemmys tuberculata
TTGCTGTAGATACGAGTGAGATACAGGTCCCTGCTCCTGCTGTGTCGCTCTGTCCTCCCTAGATTCCTGAACCTTGTTCCTCTGTCTGCACAGATAACCAATGAAGAGTTGGAGGAGGATCTAGGATCCAGAGAGGATAGAGCAGATTCCAGGCTGAAGCAAGAAGATGGCACAGGGAGCAATGAAGCGGCTGAAACTGGAGAGCCGGAGAGTGATGGGCAGAGAGACGGAGAAGACACTCGACAACAGGACCAGACAGTGACAAAACTGCAGGTACCTGACAATGTCCACCAATCTCCACAGCCACAAGGGGTTGGTGATAATTACGAAGGACAGTTCTGGCCCCTCTAGCTCCGTGCCTTACTGGGTTAGTGCACCAGGCTGATCTCTGGAGAGCAGAGTTCCAAACCCTGCCTTAGGGAACATGTGAAAGTGAGCAGTTTGACTGAGATGCCATTCGTCCACCTCCCCAAAGCCCAGCACACCATGGCCTGACTGACAGTGTGAGATCTAGGGCTGGCCTGGTAGGGCATTGCCTGCATTGGGGCTGAGTTGCAGTGATGTGTAGGAAGGGCAATGGAATGCCTGGAGGGACTGGTGATGAGGATCTGGTGATCAGCTGTGAAGAGAAAGTTACTGTAGCAGTTACCTGAGGTAAGTGGCTTGTTCCATTCTTACTAGCACTATATTTTCATGAGCAAAACTACTCAAGATTGCTTGATCTCGTATTGAATAATCCGTCCCAGACACTGATACGAGAATACTATGGTTTGCATTTGACCCGTTCAGTCTCGGAACCTGGGGTTGACACACTCTGCGACCTCACGCCCTCACCCTTCCCTAATCTTGTTCCCTGTTTTAAATCTGATGGAAATGGCTCTTTCCTAGGCTGAGCGTGTGGCAGTCTGTGTTCCTGTTGGAAATGCCCCCCCCACTTTCCTTGCTCTGTCCCTCCCAGTACTTTATTGCAATACGCTCACCGGCGCCTGTTCCATTTATCTCTGTAGCCTATATCACCCAACAAGCCACGGAAGAAGAAAAAGAAACGGAAGAACAAGAGAACTGCAGCTGGTGAGACGCTGGTATGTCTGCAGCAGGTTTGGGATTTAGCCCCACCCCCTTCCTTCTCCCCAGGCTTGGGAAACACTGCCCCAACAGCAGTCGCCCACCTTTGTGGAGTGCTTTGAGATCCACGCGCAGAAGGTGCTGTGTAGTATGTTGCACTTACTTATTTGGAGGCTGTAATTTCTACTTCGTAGCCTTCGTTCATGTCAGCAGCAGGGAGATGAGCTCAGCTGCAGGTTATTAAAGCTGGAACCTTCAAACCAGCCTCTTTCATCCTAATGACTTGTGGTTTGGGGGATCCCTTGGGATCTTGCTTTTTGGACCCTTCTCTTTATTCTTTCCCATAGCCTTCCAGGCCCTGCATCACAGTGATTTCCTGCTAGGCCAGGCTAGCCACAGCACGCTCTAGCCATCAGTGTTCTGGTCACTGGCAAGAGGGCTCACGTGAGAGCACTGGTGCACTGCCCTCCAACTCTGCCACGGCAGAGAGCACTTCCCCTGCGTAGTGGCGCGCTACCATCACTCTCCTGATGCCAGTTTGACTTCTAGTAGCAAAAGCTCCCCTAAGAGCAATGGCTGGCACCGAGTATAGTGGCGACAAATGCTTTTCCAGTGTGCGCCTCCATTTGCACCCAGTGTCCTGTCCATGCAGTGGTTAATGTGTGTGGTTGGGGCGGGGGCAGTAACAGATTCTGACTAAAGTGTCTTCTCCTAAGGAAGTGTGCAGGCTGCTCTCTGAGCTAAAGCAGAAGCCCCATCCAGTGTGTGTCCAATCCATGTTTTTGTCACTGAGGCTGAGGTCCCAGCTGAGACCCTTGCAGCACACAGTACTTCAGGGGAGCGGTCAGTGGTCCTGTCTGAAGCAGGCGCTGAAAGTTGGCTGTTGTCAGTCATCAATATTTGTGTAGCACTGTAACTTTTCATAGTGCTTTAGAGATTTAAAACAGCCTGTGGTTGCAGCACCCAAGATCTGCTCATCTAAATCAAACCAGTCTAGACCTGGCAATAAAGTAGACAGGGAAGGCCCAGACAAGGGTTAAAAAGTACAGACTTAAACTTGTGGACATTAAGGCTGGAAGGGCCGATTGTGATCGTCCAATCTGAGCTGCATAGCACAGGCTAGAGAATCTCACTCAGGGACTCCAGCACAGAGCCCCGTGACTTGTGGCTGAGTTGGAGTGCTTGTTTCAGAACGACATCCAGTCTTGATTTAAAGACTGATGATGAAGAAAATAGCATGTCATCATGTAATGAACGGCAAGGAGAGTGGGGGGAGCAGAGAGCCCAGGATAGAAGTCGGACAGCAGAAGGCAAGGTGAGGGAAGGGGCTTGGTGCCCGGGGAGAGGGACAGCCTTCTGTCCACCAGGAGTGGAAGGGAGCAGCAAGGAACGACAGTGTGTGACGCGAGTAGCGGACGGGCAGAACTGTGCACAGGGAAGCAAGGACGAGCATGAACCTCAGATTGAAGGGCAGGGAGTGATCTGTTCTGGCAGGAGCTGGGGTGTGAGACGCATCCTTTAATGGTCGCAATGTCTTTGTGTGGTGCTTTAAGGAAGACGTCGACCTGGACGACATTGACAGCATTCTGGAGAAGATCGAGGATCCCAACGAGCTGTCGTACGAAACCAAGAGTGGTGTCCTTGCAGACAGCCGGCCTCTGCTCTATGTAGAGCACAGGTAACGTGCATGGCTGCCCGTCTCCCTCGGCTTTCATTTGCTCATTACTCTTAGGTCTTTGCTATTGTAGGGAACTCCTGTCCCAAAAGAGCATTGAGCGTCTTGCTGTAAAGATCTCCCCTGGCTTTGAGTTGGGACCATGCTTAAAAGGTGCTGTACAGGATCTGTATGGCACCGTCAAAGAGCCTCCTACAGCTAATACACCAGCAGTGAACTTGTGCAAGTGCTCAGTCGACAAGTGTCTCCGCTTGTGACCCCCCCACCAACTGGCCCATCGCTGATCTCAACAAAAAACTGAGGAGTGAACTGGCCACAGAGACTAGCAGGATACCTTTTCCACCTGGCCGTACCCCAGGGTACAGTCGCCAGCTCCATGGGGCCCATGTGCTTCCAAGCCAGCTGGGTCCGGGTAGAGTTTAGTCACTCTTTCTAGCCCTGGGATCGTAGGGTGTGCTCCCAGCCCCGACCTCGTCTCACTCCCATCTTTGGGACATGAGGTGCCCCTGAAACCAGTGTCTGAGGCCTGCTGAGCCCCCCAGTCACTTAGTTCCACCTACCTGCAGGCATCCTGGGCTAGTTAACTCCCTTCGAGGCCAACATGGCAGGAGAGCATGGCACACCAGCTTAGCCAAGGCATTTCCTAGCTCAGTGACTTTACCCTGAAAGCACTTGAGTTACAGGTCTCTGACAACAGCGAAAGTCCTAAGATGCCCGCTCCACTGGTCTGAGCACACCCTTCTTGTGAGGCCAAGACTTCTCAGACAAGCATCTCAGGCTGCCCTCTCTCTGCTGCAAGTCCTTATGTGAAGTGCTGGTCAGCTCCCCGGAGCATACCCTGTACAAGTACCCTGCTCTTAAATAGGGCCCCTCTGAGCCATGTGCTCAGCTGGGACGCTACAGACCTCCCCATCATGCTGCCCTCTCCCTGTGTCGAAATGGGGATGGGCCCCGTGGTGAACAGACAGTCAAGTTAGTGGCCCCCGATTGTGGCGTGGATGGTTGTTCATGTTAGTCTTTCAGCCCGGTGTGTCACACTGTTCCTGGGCAGGGAGCTGGCTGGACTGCAGCGCAGGGCGTTGGTTTTGGTTGTGTCCAGTGTTGTGCAGTCAGTGTCCAACATTTGCACACACACAACAAGAGAGCGTTCATAATTTGCCTCAGGTGTACCCTGCAGTGTCACACGTCCCCTCCAGGCAATGGAGGTAACTGTTCTACGCCTGCTTATGCAGAATCTGCTGTGTGAGTGGAGGACTTATCGACCAGACCTGGAGAACGTCTGTTGCCAGCAGTGTGTACACCAGTGGTTTTGAACCTGTGGTGGGCGGACCCATGGGGGTCTCCAGACTATGTCTAAGATTTCCAAAGGGTCTGTAACTCTGGCCCACAAATGAAAAAGGCTGAAAACTAATGGTGTACACAATTTGACAAGTGGCATTCTTTGTTTTTCTTATTTAGGAACAAGCGTAAGTATCCAGAAATCAGCCCTGAGCAGAGGATTCTCCATTGGTGCTTTACACTAATTACATTAGTTGCTGTAGAGAGGTCAGCAGTGCTATTTCAGGACTGAACACAGTCTTTGAAATGTGGCTACCATGCCTGTAGAATAACTGGTTGAGTCTGAATCATGAAACATCTTAGCATGGTTCTTGGCTTTGGGATGTCGAAGCACTGGTCTGTGCATCGGTACAGGAGTTTGCAAACAGGAGACTTGAATATCGGTAAAGTGGGTGAACACAATTTCAGAAACGCTATGGGGTTAATTCTTGGTGAATTTCCTCACTTCTATCTTAAATTTTCCAGAAACTTGAATCCAGAGACTGAGCTGAAGAGATACTTTGGGGCTCGGGCTGTTCTTGGCGATCAGAGGTGAGACCAGAGTTGCAATATTAACTATATTTTTAAAGCATGGATCAGTCTCTGTCCAGGTCCAATGGTACGACAGACTGTACTTCCAACCCTTCTCCTAGATGGGAAACCTAGGAGATGTCTACAATATCGGGGCGGCATCGATTGAGTGGGTCTGTGTAGAGGTCACGATATGTCAACATAAGCACATTGACAGAAGATCCATAAGCTACATAACGTAGCTTGCATATCTCTCCTTGGCCACTGCCACCAGTGTAGACCAGCCCCAAGAGAAGGTGTCCAGAGACATGTTGTTTACACATCTGTTCCAGGACTCCTCATTTACTTAAGAGTGGCCCTGGGGGTGACAGAAATAATCCATTTTAAAAAAGTAAAGCACTAGACATTTGGGCAGAGGAAGTCAAGACTTCCTCCAGATTCACACCACATCCTTGCTTTTGTTCCATAGGTGTCCTCCCCGTTACTGTTATCTGCATTTCTAAAGCACTGTCACTGTTCTGTGTCATTATGAGGCTCTCGTGTTTTTCTTGTTCCTTTAATTTTTCTTTATCAGTTTTTCCACTGTGGAATCTCTTTGCAATTTTGTGGGGTGTGGTCTGCAGGTACGCTTGTGTGCTGTAGACCCAGAGAAGCTGTCCAGCTGTTTTCTCTGTGAGGGCTGTACTCATGCAATTCTCATTATTTATTTGAAATGTGTTTGGTACTGTCCCCGCAAATGAGAAGCTGATACCCCTGCTTCAAAGAGCTTGTGCTCTGGTTGAGACATGCAATACAGTGTGAGCGCAAGCTCAAAGTGATGGTGGTGATAGCCACCTCGGAGAGGTTCCGTGGAAAAGCGATGCCCGTTAGGAAGGAATTTGGAGGCAGAGAGGAGGTGACTAGGGCAGGGGAAGAGGAAGACATTTCCGAGCAGAGAGGGCTGGCTGTGTTCCTGGAAAGGTAGCTGGGCTTTCTTAACTCCTCCTTATGACTGATCCTACAAACATCTGAGTCCAGCCAGAGAGTGGCATGGTCCTGGGGAGGAGGTTGGATTGCACTGACGGGATGGCTCTGTGAACTGGGGTGGGAGTCGTTCCAAGCCAGGGGCAGGGGAGAATTTGGCGAAAAGGGAAAGTCGGGGAAGGAAGTTAATGGCGTGGAGGGGCTGGAGGCCTTGGTCGGTTGATGGGCCAAGGCCTAGGTGGAAGCTGGAGTGCAGTCGTGCAGAGCCTCGAAGGGATGCCTGAGAATGTTAAACTAGATAAAACTACAGCAAAAATTGCCTGGGCAAGGGGGTGACCTGGAGAGATCTGACTGCTTTCGTAGCACTGCAGGCAGATGAGATGTTGACTCTCTTTCGCCCAAATCAAGCTCTAGAGATCTGTCACCTGCTTAGCTTTGGGCCTGTTTCGTAGTGTGTGTCAATCGGATTGTGTAGAGCAGGGTTCTCAACCTATACCATTGTGAGCTGCATCCACGACTACCTGGACAGCCCCGAGGATGTCACATGGGCTGCAGCTGCGTGCTGATTGGGCTGCAAGCGGCCCACGGGCTGCAGCTTGAGAACCACTGATGTGGCGTGTTTGGTTTCCACAGGCCACGGCAGAGGCAGCGTCAGTACATCCGCAGCACATGGCTGACTGCCCCCAAGAACACCTGGCCACGCTACAGCAAAACAGGTGAGTTCACCCCCCCCTTGTCTCCCCCCCCAGTGAGCTGTCAGTCTCTGCCTGGTCCATGGTCGCCCTCCCTTCCAAGCCTCTACTTCCTGGTTTCGTCAGCGCGGCTGTTACGAGAGCCTTGTTAGTGTGCAGGGAACGCCGCTTGTTTTATGAGCCGCCAAGGCCAAGCTCGCATCTGCTGATCGAGAGAATAGAGCTGTTTGTAAGCTGCTGGCATATACCCCCCCTTACTCCACTGGAAAGAGGCCTCGGAGGGCTTTCAAGCGTCATGCTGTATCTTAGCATTTTTTCAGCATGTTTTTCCCCCTCTGAAAGGCCATAAGGAAGTTTTTCCTCCTCTGAAAGGTCATGTTTTCTTCCTTGAATTTTCTTCCCTTGGATGCCATGCCAGCTCATCAGAGGTGTGCCCAGGAGGGCCAGGCTGCTGGGGGGAAGGGGTCGGGGGGGTGGGGGGGGTTGGAAGTGATGGTGGGGGAAGAACTTCAAAGCTTTTATCTTAAGGGGGAAATCACCAAGATGACGTCTGAATGCGTATCTGGTTTGAAAACAGTCCCGCTGTGGTCTCGTGGATATGAACAGGCTTTCTTCACCCCAGTGCTCCCAGTTTGGTGGGGGCAGTGAGGGCTTTGAAACGTTCATTCTCTCTGGCTGCCAGAAACGGCCTCTATCTTCCCGAGGGAGCAACGGCTATTAATGTGTGCCTTCTAGGCATTGCCATGAGGCTGCTGGAGACAAGACGGGGTGTCCAGCACTTCACGTTTGAGCACCATCGAGAGTACCAGCAAGTGCAGTTCAAGTTCCTGGATGCAGTGGAATCTCTGGACCCGAACAATATTGTGGTAGGTCATAAAACCAAGATACCCATAGCATAACCCCCAGGCCACGTGCAGCTGGTGGAGCTCTGCAGTGCCCCCTATAACCCATTACCTTGCTTGTGTACATGCAACGTGACGGCTGGAAGTCCTGGACTTCGTTTTATTGTCTTCAGCTAAGCGGCTTGGTACTGCATGCTGGGACGTGGTCCCCTCTGTGCCATCACTTGGCTCAAGGTGGAGTGCTACGAGTGAGCTGTCATCTCCTTGGCCTCAGCGCCTTACAAAAGCAGAGTGAGAGAGCTGTTGCCAGCTGAGCCATGTCATGCAGGGGAAAATGCCCAGTGGGCTCCTGGCAAGTTGCCAGCGTGCCTGAGGGCAGAGTTGAAGCCCTGTGATTCGGACCATTGATGGCTCTGCATGGAGAGCATTCATTCTAGGTAGCCAGTGGGAACAGACCTCCTGAATAAAGCTCTGTTGTCTTCCCTCTTCAGCTGGGAAAGTCACAAATACTGCCAGTGTAAAGTGCCCTTTAAGGGCAGCATCTAAAATAACAGCCATTCTGTTTATAAACGAAGTTACATGGAAGAAAAAAATGTGTCGTTTTTTCTTGGTACGTTAGCAGAACAGTCTGTGCATTGAAGTTTTATTGAATGTGTCCAAACTAATTAAAGCCGATAGCACCATTTATAGCGCACAGTAACAAGCGTACAGTGGGATTGTTCTGGGCCCTCGTGCAGTATGATTGAAACATGTTTTCTCTGAAACCCCTGCCCTAAATGAGCACAAATGCATGCACGTGAGAGACTATTTTAAAGGGGCCATTGTCCAATAAATAAGGTTCCTGCTGGTTCCCTGCTTTCATCCCTTTTCAGTTTCCTCTCCTCCTGAGCTTGACAGCTCTGGTGATCAGTCAACCCAAGGGGTCACAGTTCAACAGTGCCAGGCGATTCCTCCTTAAGAGGGCTCAACTTGAGAGCGTGGAAGCTGGGCCTGGGGTCACTTATAGGCCTCCCACGTAGCAGTGGCAGGCCAATGTGGTCGCGCATGTAATATATTCTAGCACCCCGCCTCGTTCAATGCTGTCAGAGTCTCGTGGGCCTGTGTCTTTCCTGCAGCTTTCCTTCCTTCCGTCTCTTCAGTGGGGTGAAGGGGAAGTTTAACGTGGCGGGGGCGGTGAGCTGCTGTACACTTCACAGAGCCAAAATACCTTGGTTTCCCTGTGTCATTTGTGAGGCCTGCTGTATCTTCGGCACAGCATCTAACCTGATGATGCAGAATACCAAAACATTATTTTTGTAGGTCCTATTAATAGTGGAATTTTTAGTCCTCAGCAGTGGAGTAGCTGGGTTTCATGGGAGAGCCTTTTAAGTACTTGATGATCGGAGCAGTGTCTCCCATCAGGTTGGCATTGGGCACGTGTTCCTGTGGAAACTGGCCATGTGAGAACCCAGAGAAAACACTGCAAGGTCAAACCGATGGGCATGGAAAGGGTGTCTAGGCAAATGTAGCAGCCAGTGTGTGCCTTTCTCCCCCTTCCTGAAAACCAGCGCAGCATCTTTCGTGAGATGGACAGGAGGTGTTCTGCGCCCTCGGAAGGGGCTGTAGTTCTGCACGGAGCGCCATGTGATGGCTTTCGATCTGATCCCATTACCTTCAGGCCTGGAGGCAGGAGAGCTACCACCTGAGCCTTACTGACACCCATAAGATTACTTTTCCAGTGCCCCCTTTCTCCTGCGTTCTGGCTCTAGTCTAGTGTTAGCCATTCTGCTGCCCTTGCAATGTTGACTCCCCTGGTCCAATGCACAAAGAAGCCATGTCTTGTGTAAACACTTAATCTGACCCAGCTCCCTTCTCCTGTCTGCCTGTAGCTTTTGCTCCAGATGAACCCGTACCACGTGGACTCTCTGCTGCAGCTCAGTGAGGTGTGTCGAATGCAGGAGGATCAGGAGATGGCCCGAGATCTCGTGGGTGAGAATTGGGAGCAAGGAACAAATGTGCTAGTGGGAGGGTATGGCAGGTGGCGTGGGACTGCGCTGCTGCCTGCCTTGGCAGCCCTTGTGGTTAGGGTCACACCGGCCGAGAGCAAGGATCCTGCAAGCTGTACATTTCCTTAAGATCTCTTTGGCTTCCAGTTACGTATGCCAAGCTAGGGGGGATTGTGGCTCTGGTTTTCCTGGTGTGGGGCAGCGGGGGCTATGACTCCCAGTCTGTCCTTGTCTCCTGAACTCTTAGAGTTTGTTCTGTAGATGAATGTCATGAGTATTCAGCCATGCACCATCCAGCTGGGCAGTGAGGGGGTTCAGGACCCCTGGCCATCTCCCAGTGTGACAGAGCACGATTGGTCAGTCCCTAGCAACAGAAGTTGTAGCGGAAGAGCACAGAGTAGGAAATCGTGTTTGAGCTCTGCAACGTAATTACTATTTCTTGTTGGACGTGGACTCTTCAGATCATCGTCAGGTGTGTCTGCAGGACTAGTTAGTCCGCAGCAAGCCAGGGTGTGAATCTACAGCACGCCAGCTTGTCGCTCAGTAACATCCTGTGTGGCTGCTGCCGCGTTCCCGTTCACGGTTTCGTGGGTGCTGCTCCGTGAGAGGAGCAGGGCTGGGCCGACATGAGATCGTTGAGGATGGCAGAGGTGGAATGGGAACCCCTGGAGGACCAGCCCTGCAGGAAATTCTGAAGAGGCTGGGTTGTGACTTCCAGTGGGTAGGAAATGGAGTGGTTGAAAGGTCAGGGAGTCCAGAGTCGTCAGCAAAGCCCCTTGGTACTTGCCTGAGGCTGGTGGACCTATGTGGGTTGAGCCCTGGGAAGCACGTCTGATCTTCAGCAAGTTTCTGGAGTGTAACGGTGCAGCTGCAGTCAGCCTCCCTAGGCTCAGTGTATTAAAATCCGGTGGTAGGATTCGGGTCACTGCTGAGACGCTGGTACATAGGTCCTGTCAGAACGAAGGAGCGCTTCAGCCGGAAGCTGTAGGAGCAGCCAGGTGCTGGGAAGAAGCTCATACTGAGATCTCTGTGGCGATGGTGTTACCCATAAAAACAAACCGTGGGCAATAACTCCAGGTCTGTGTGCACCACTGAGGGCGGGCTAGGGACTCTGCCTGTTCCTAGGGTGCTTGAGGCCCAGTCGCATAGAAAAGAAAGTGCTGCGTGTGATCTGCAGACCCCAAAACGTGCTGATAACGACAGCCTGTCCTCAGTGGGACAGATCTGCCGGCGAGACGGGGCAGTGCTGGGAAACCAACTCGGGGTTGCTGCTGATTGGAAGGTATCGGATGGAGGCCATGCCAGGGCCCCCAAGGGCTGGAACAGAATCGTTAGCTTCCGATCCCAAGAGCTGTGCGGCTGGATTAGCCCTGAGCCCAGGCCTCCTCCAGGAGAGCTGTTGTTCAAAATCCTAGCACACAGCACAGTAGCGGGGAAAGGTGGCTGACCCCAGTCCGCTGTACAGCATAGGTGAGCACGATGGGGCTCTGGGCTCCCTGCGTCTTTAAGGTCTCTGCTGAGACTGCCGATGGGGGACTGGTCTCTGGGGCGGCCGTGCCCCTTGCTAGGAAACGCAGACAGCATGTTCCATGCACTCCAGGCTCCTGAGCAGCGTTTGCCAGTGGTGTCCGAGGGGCTGGGCGTGAGTGCCCGATGGGAGTGCGGTGTGGCCGTGCCCCCTAACAGTGCCTGTGTTGTGTGCAGAGCGGGCGCTGTACAGTCTGGAGTGTGCATTTCACCCTGTGTTCAGCCTCACCAATGGACCCTGCAGGCTTGATTACCGGAGACCTGAGAACAGGTGGGTGCCCTCCCCTCCCCTGCGCTCCCTCTTCTCTGCCTGGGACTGGGATAGCCAGAGCTAGCTCAGCCGAGAGGCATTTGCCCTCATTTGATGTACAGCTGATCTGATCCGCAGCGTCTGCAGCTGGGCAGGAAATCAGTCGGGGAAAGAGCAGACAGGAGCAGAAGCTGCTTGCCCCTCAATGCCTTGAATTTGCCCCATGCTTCCAGTTCCAAAGTGATGTCAGACTTCTTTTTTGGTCACAATTCATGGGCTTCTGCCACACTGACAACACACATACCCCTCGGGGCTTGCGTGCCTGGCAGGGTGCCCCTGCATTGTGCCAAAAGCTGTAAATTCAAAGCCACGGCGTGAGTAGCTTTTGGCAGGGGCTGGGCTGAGATGAATGTCTGCTGTACACCTCTAAGACGTGCAGTGACATAGGGATAGAATCCCTTCCTCCCTTTCCTGTCTTCCGGATCCTGTGGCCCCAGCTCTGTAACATGCGCTGACTAAAAGTATCTTCCTGGGGAGTATCTGTGAGGCTGTATTAGGGCACCCCCTCCACGCCCCCCACTCATCCCATTAAATAAAAAGCAGGACTCAGGGTGGAATCCCAGACCTGTTCCTGGAAAGAGGAGTCAGGAGCGTGCTGTCCACATTCCTGCCTGGAAGGTCTTCAGCTGGAATTAAATACATGGATGCTGAAATGGATCTGCCACTAGCATCCTGGGGAGGCTGCGTTCAGGCCACCTGGGTTCCCTTTTTCAGAAGTAGCAGGGTAATGCAGTTCCTTTCTCCCCATGCGGTTTCAGTGTGTTTCTCCTTTGGCCTCCGCAGAGCTTTCTACCTGTCTCTCTTCAAACACATGATCTTCCTGGAGAAGAGAGGCTGTCCACGAACAGCCCTGGAGTTCTGCAAGCTTATCCTGAGGTAAGCGCCTCTGCTGGGCCCTTCTAGTTTGTGTTCCCTTGAGGAAGTGTGTGCAGAATCGGTACTGCAGTCCCTGCGGGCTGGCGCTGAGATTTCCAGTGCTCGTTGAGGGCAGGCTCTGCTTACCACACACAGGCCTTGTCTGCACCAGGCTTGGAAAAATGTCCCACCATTGCGAGTTCAGCAGTGTCAGAAGGCCCTGGTGTGGACAGCGCGTGAGCAGCTAGGTTGGACAGGCATGAGGCAGAAAAGAACCTCTCCTGCCTTGCTGCTCTGCTGTTGCTTTTGAGAAGCAGGAAGGGATGCTGGGTGAGCCAGGCATGGCCGTGGCGTTTCAGTGCAGCCGGGACTGACGTTCCGGACAACATCGAGCTGGTGGCGTGGCTGCTCAGACCAAAGTGGGGCGTGGCACCCTGGCACCCATAGTCTCAATGGGCTGCACGTGTAATAACAGTGAGTCTGACTGCAATCTGCTCTGCTCAGATGGTGCGTCTGCCCATTATCAGGGGCTTCTGGGGGTGCACACCACCGGCATGCAGCGCACTGGGCGTTGCAATGTCCAGGAACCAGGATCCATGCTGGCTCTGAGGGCAGTCTGTGCCGGTTGCCCGGGCTGTCTTGGACTGTGGGATAGCTGCTGGGCTAGGGTAACTGGTGGTTTCTGTATGGTAGCATCTAAGGCCAGAAGGGAGCACTGTGATTGTGTAGTCTGTCCTTCCGCGTGACACGGCATAGAGCGTCCCGGAATTAATTCCTGCGTCATGCAGTCACTGTGGTTGAACAGAACAGCTGACACCTCGCCTTGAGCATTTACAGGACACCTGTGCTCTGCCGCCATGCGTTTCACTGGGCTGCGTGGAATGCCTTTTGGGAACGCTCTGTGAGCCCTGTCAGCCCGAGATTTGTCTGTATCTGCCTGGAACTTGCTTCCCAGCCCTGTCTAGGTACTGCCTCGTCTGCCGACACATGGCAGTGATTGTGCTTCCCTCGTCAGCACCAGCTCTTGAATCTTGACCAGTTTCGAGGACTAGTGGATTGAGTCTTAACCAAGCAGCCCTGCTTGATTTGGAGGTGAGTGACTCTGCTGAGAGCTTTCGTAATGTTGCTATTCTAGTTCATCCTTGTCTCTTGTCTCCTCCTGCTCTCCTAGCCTTGATCCGGAGAATGACCCGCTGTGTGTGCTGCTGCTAATTGATTTGCTGTCGCTCCGAGCTAGAGAATACGCCTTCCTGATACGCATGTTCCAAGAGTGGGAGGTGAGTTGCCAGTGGGCTTCCCTGGTGGGAGGCAAGTTGGAACTGGACAAGATCAGATTCCTGGGGCTCCACACCCTTCAGTGACCTGCCTCCATGAGCGCTGGGCTGAGGAGGGAGGGCAGCTGCTCAGAGGGGGCCAGGGGCCAGGATGCTTGTACCAGCAGAGCTGCAGACATTGACTCTCCCAGCTGTCTAGATGGAACATCCCATAAGGTACCCAGGCCTGGCTTTCTTGAAGCAGCGGTTCTGGGTGTTTTATAAGCAACCATGTGAGTTCAGTATCGCTTTGTCCGTTGCATAGACAGGGCCACTGAGACACCGAGGTGGAAGTAATTCTCCAGTAAGTTATGCGGTGAGTTGGTGACGCCCCAGGAGTGTAACCCAGCAGTCCTGAGACTAGCACCAATGGTGTCATTGCTTGGGAAATCTGTCTTTCGTCTGCAGGGTCACCGGAACTTGTCCCAGCTCCCAAACTTTGCCTTCTCGGTTCCGCTGGCGTATTTCTTTCTGAGCCAGCAGGAAGAGATCTCGGAAGAAGAGCTAAGCCAAGCCCGGGAGAGAGCTGCCCACCTTATTCAGCAGGCGCTGATCATGTTCCCAAGCGGTAAGGCTGGCTGCAGACATCTCCAGAATGTTTGTTTCAGGACGTATCCACGAAAGCAACGGCCCATCCTCTGTGACTGCGGGCTTAGTGGCACGTTGCTATGGGGGCAGACCTAGCGTTCCTGTAATGGCACAGACGGCACTGCCCGTCTCAGTGCAGGGTTGTGGCTCTCGGACGCTAGGTCCCAAGATGCCGTGCGGCACAGTCACTCAGATCAAAGGGGGAGTGTTGCCCATTCAGCCCTGATTTGTATAAGAGGTGGCTCCCCACTGCTGGTGAACATAGTCTTACACCACATCTCGGATGGCAGGGGGCTGATATAAAAGACTAGAACTTCATGTGTTTGGCGCCCTCAGCCTTTAACATGTTAGAAAGGAGTTGACAACTGTCCATGTCCTCCTCTCCCTGCTGTTTCTCCTCCTATCTTGCACAGCCCGCGGTGCCTCTCCCTCATATGTAAGCGCACACATCACGTGCACACAGGTTGGAGGCAGGAGGACAGATTCTGAGTCACCCCAGGAAGAGGCTTTGATCCAGATTTACTGACTGCTCTTTATCTCTGCTCTGCCTCCGAGGCACCGTCACGCTTTTGATGCTGTGTGTGTGGATCCTGTCATTGTCACTTTCATCCCATTGATGCTTCCGTTCCAGAGAGGAGCCATGGAGTGCCTCTGGGCCAGTAGGGGATGCAGATTGGCTTTGTAGCAGGAATATCCAGTTCTCTCTGAACAAAGGGGCCCAGTTTGTGTTGCCTCTTGACATAACCCCACCTTTCTGCTGCTGGTCACGAGGACAAAAATAAAAGCTGTGGTCAGGTTTAGAGGCCAGCTGTGTTAATTGCATGTTTTCGTACCTTTGGCAGCCGTTCGGGTACGGTCCTGATTATGCCATCTGTTAAATATAATAAAATGTGCAGCAAAATCTTTAGCCATTAAAAGTTGGAAGCCATCCTCCTCCTGTGTCTTTGGTGCTTGGTTCTAGGGAATGGCTAGTCTCTAGGGAGACCTACTCCCACCAGCTAGCTGGAGAAGACAGCCGTCGTCCCAGTTCTCAGAGTGCTTTGCAGCCACTGGCACCGGTGACCTGGTAGCTCTGGCAGTGTGGGGTGCTGATGGTGCCCGCTGGTTTTCTCTTGCAGTTCTCATGCCATTGCTGGATCACTGTAGTGTGCAACCAGACTCCATGGTCACGTCGCATGCTTTTTTTGGACTCCAAGCTCAAATAAGGTAAGAGCTGCTCAGCCTTTTAAACAGAAGGGATCAAAGCTTTGCCGTGCTGTGCTGGTGGATCTGTTAGCTTGCTCTGCAGTCTGCATTTCCATTACCTTAGGAGAGGAGTAACTGCTTTGTCCTAGCCGGGCCAGAAGTGGGAGGGAGAGCGCTCGCTGTTTGCTCATGGGAGGCACTTGAATAGCAGGTTGATGAAGACCTGTGTGAGAGCCCAGACAGATAACGCCAAGAAGAAGCTCCATCTTCATAGTTCTCCTTGGGTCTTGCAAGTGTCCGTGACAGCTGCAGCAGAGAATAGTGTGTGCGTGTGACCTGGGCACGCTGTCGTCTGGTGCATGGTTGGCTCTGTGTCCTGTGATCATCTGACTGCCTGGATCTCAGGGAAAGTTGGTGCAGTTTCTCACCATCTCCCTGGATGGGCTGTTTTGGGAGCAGCACTTAGTCGTTGGAGACAGAATAAGCTGGTGGGGGCTGGTGTGAATAGCAAACGCAAGACGATTGCAGCTCGTTCAGTGTAACAATCTGAGACAAGCGTTTCTCAATAACGCAGGCCTCCGTGTGGGCTGGGGTGACTCGTGCCTACTGTGTTATAACACTCTCTGTGTCTCATAGCCAGCCTCCTGCCTTGAACCAGCTGGTCTCCCTGTACTTAGGAAGGACTCACTCCCTGTGGAAGGACCCTGCAGTCATGGCCTGGCTGGAAACCAATGTCCATGAAGTGTTACGCATGGTGGACACTAGTGACCCTGTGGTAGAGGAGTCTGCGCAGAAGTGAGTACAATAGACTGAAGCCAACCAGTCTTCCTTACCAGATAACCTAGAGCCTTAGACGCTGTGGTGAGGGGATAGCGAGGTCTAGATAAAGGAGCCTTGTTGGATTCGGACCCTATCCCATGCCTCCTCTGCTGGAGCCGTAATGCTGCCTGCAGTCTGGCATATAGAGCTGCACTACTGCCCGTCTCGCTCTAACTGTGCCAGTGATAAGGTGCTGGCGGTGCTGTTCTCCGCCCCCTTGGAATTTGCCTTTCAGCTGTGGAGGTCTGTGCCAGAATGCCGATTGCTCCCTGGCGTCCAGCCTTGGAGCCCCTGAGCTGCACTGCAGCGCAGAACTCCCTTCAGCATGTTCACAGGGACCAGAGGGGACCCCCAAAGAAGCTGAAGACCAGAAGGATCAGAGCAGCCAAGTGTTAGAGCATTTGCTTTGGTTCTAATGTAACTGTCTCTGAACTGGAGACAGCTCCCAGCTGCTCCTGAGACCTAGCTTAGCTGGGCACAGCCCCCAGAGCCAGAGCTGCCTATGAAGCTGCCATGTTGGGGTCAGGCCTTTCCTCACCTCTTGGGCTCCCTCAGCGTCCAGTGTGGATTCCCACGGTTAGTTCTTCCTCGCTTTCATTCCCACCCCCCACCCCATCCCTTGGCATCAAGGCATCTCTCTCAGAGCAATTCCCGCCTGCCTGGAGCCGTGTCGGGTGGGATTGGGCCTTGTGTGTGGGATGAGTGGGAACACTTACCCTGGCCACCCTCCTTGTTGCTCTTCCTGGGTGTTGAGCCCTGTGCTGCCAGGCCGCTCTTGTGCCTTCCTGGATTGCCGTGGCATACAGCGTGCCTAGCCGCCTCTCTTCCGGCTGCACGCGAGCTCACTCCCAGCGCCGTTCTGAATTACAGCAGGTCTGCCACAGAAGGGTTCGCTTCCCTATCAGATCGGGGTTCCCTTGGCTGCTCCCCAGCCCAGACAGACAGCAAGGGGTTAAAGCGCCCGTTACCAACGGATGAAATCTTACCACCCTCAGCTAGTGGTAGCATACGCTACCCTTAGGTATAAACCCTTAGAGCGGTACAGACAGCTGGTAGGACCCCCAGTGCAGCCATCAACTCTGCCATATCTGACTGGGCGCACCCGGGCTGCACTGCACTGCTGCTGTTAGTCGTGTTATTACAGTGGTGCCTATGGCCAGCCAAGAAGGGGCCCCAGTGTCCACGGTGCTGGACAAACCCTGGAGCAGCCAGACCCTGCCGTGAAGAGTTTGCAGCCGACAAGCTCCAGACAGACACGGTGTGGGCGGGGGCATAGGACAGGCAGCAATGTGATGGGTGGCAAATGACCTCTAGGATCCCTGATTTTTGCGGGTTTAGTTAGGAGGGGATTTACTGACTGTAAAGAAGAGTGAAGGGTCCTAGTGCCCCCAGGGTTAGTGGGGCTAGGGTCCTCTCCCCTGCTGTTCTGGGTCTGGGGGAGGGATGGCCCTGGTTCTTGGGCCAGTGCAGCAGTCCCTGCTTTGGTTGCTTCTGCAGCTGTTCCTACTGGTGGGCGAAGCTTTGGGGCCAGGGAGGTAAAGTCTCCTTAGTGCGGCAGGGAGCAGCGTGGAGGTGAGCTGAGAACTTTGCGTCTAACTTGTCCGGAGCCCAGGAGAAGGCCTTTTGCTTTCTCCACCTTGACTCTGACCTGGCTGTCAGACGGGCCTTGGAATGAATGTGAGAAGCTGGCGGGTTTCCTGCTAGCAAAGACTGTCCATTTAGCCTCCTCCCTCCTTGACAGAAAATGAGCACACCAGCTTGGGGGGCTCTCCGCTTTCCGTGCTGCTTAGGGCAGGGAAGTGCTCTTCCTCATCTCATTCGGGAGGCAGGGGCTGAGGAGGGTTGGGTGGGGTGAGCTCTTCGAAACAGGGGTTGACTTGCCAGGTCCACGGGGTCCAGCGAAGGAGGGACGTGGCTATTTGCACATCTCTGTGTTCCTTTGAAGCCAGCTGGCTGCTGTGGTCAGGTGGGTGTGTTGGAAAAGACCTTTGCTGGAACTGCATGTGGCCACCCTCACCTCTGCGCTTGTAAACTGAACGACAGGAGAGCGGGTCTGATGAACGTGGCACCTCCTGTAGGAGGCTGGGAGAAAGCAGATGCTGCCACCAAGGAATGAGAGAGAAAAATCTTGTAACTGCTGTAGCGTGTGGTGCCTCAGTGAAACCCGTCCCTGTCTCTGTCCCTAGGCGGAAGGTGCGGTACCAGAGCGCACCCAGAAATATCTATCGTCATGTGATCCTCTCGGAGCTGAAGGAAGCCACAGCAGCGCTGCCCCTGGTGAGCGACCTGAGAGGAGAAATGGGGCATTGTGTGCACGGTGTCACGCTCGCCCCCAGGGCAAGCACACAACCCGGGCGCTCCCCTCTTGCCCCCGCCTGGCCATGGCTGTCACAAGCCCCGTGGGGCTGTTGGATGGAGACTGACAGCAGCCACCCCTTCGGGCTCCTGCACAGCTCCACCCACCCCACAATAAGGCAGCAGGATCAGCAGCCCCAGAGCAGGCGTCACTGCCTTTGGGGTGTCTGCAGAGCCCCTCCTCTTCTCGCTGGGGGCTCCGGGCCAGGCAGAGCGCTGCAGCAGGAAACGGGGGAGCACCACGCCAGAAATACATCCCAGGCTCAGCAGTGTCACAAACTAATAGCAGGAACTTCAGCCCCTTGTGCCACGGCCCTGCAACGTGTTCCCTTCAGAGTCTCTGCCCCGCTGGTGGCAATGGGGGGTGCAAAGATGGGCTGCAAGTGTCTGATTGTGTGTGTGCTTTTAACCTGTCACTAACGTACCTCCAGGCATACGTCACCTGGTGTCCTGGGACACTAAGACTTGTGCTGCTAGTCACAAGGGAGCCCAGAGGAGGCTGCTGGGATTGTCTGAATGCTAAAGGGGCTCTGTGCCAGGGGAACTACTGCCCAAGGCAGTGGTGTACCTTCTCCACCCATGCTGTGGCATGGGTGCGCCATAAGACAGCAGACCTGAGATGTTAGCAGTGGTTTAACAGGTGTCTGATGTTTGCTTGTTTTGTCCCTCTTTTCGAAGGAAGTGACATCCCAGCCTGTAATGGGGTTTGACCCCCTGCCTCCCTTGGACACCATCATTTCCTACACAAGACCAGAAAGGTACCTCCCCGCTTCGGATTCGTTTGAGTCTTCCCAGCTCCCATGTTTGCTTTGCCTCGTTTGCTTAAATACCAGGGCGCACAGCCTGGAGATGGTAACTCAAAATTCTCAGGGCTGGCAGTTAAATGCTCCTCCATCTGGGAACAGTCGAACAGTTCGTTTGGCTCGCGGTGCTCGGTGAGGCGTGCGAACCGTACAGACAGCGGCTGTGTCTAGCCCTTTTTGGGAGTGGTACTTGAGTGCGGATCACCGGCTCAGACCGGCCGGAGAGGTCACTCAGTGTGAGCACTGGGCAGGAAGCTCTGCCTTCGGCAGGGATCGCCCCCAATGGGGCTTGGGGTAGATTTCATGACAGCAGGTTGCTGTGTCTTTAAGCTCTTCCCTTAAGCATCATACACAGTGCGAAGGTGTGAGGCAGCCTGCGTACCAGTGGCTGGCAATGTTCCCACCGTGAGCAGAGACTCGCTACGCTGGAGTAGCACCTGGCAGTGATGGATCTAAACAAAAGTGAATCTCAGCACGTTGCTTCTCTTCTCCCTCCCCCAGCCTGGCCCGGCAATGCAGAGAGTGAGATTGTCCATCAGCTGGGGCTCTCCAGGCCAAGGCTGGGATGGGTGTGTCCTGTGTTTCACTTCATGGGATTGATTGTGTTTTTCCTTTCCAGGACGAATCGCCCATCCAACGAAAGCACTTTATCTCTCTTTTTTCGGTCATTGTTGCCAAATTTTACCTTACAGGTATGTTAAGTGAATCTCTAACTGCTGCAGATGCGTACTAGCATGTGCATGCAATTCACGCCTCACCTTCCCACACAGTATAGTGATTGTACATGCAAGCAACCCATTGCACTGCAAATTGGAGGTTGCGCGTGTAACTACCGCACTTAAACATGCACTTTCAAAATATAATTCAGCCCTTGTTTGCATTTGAGAACCCAGGAGGATTTGGACCTGGGAAAGGACGTATCTTTGTCAGCTGCAAAAGACCTTTTCATCCAAGGTGTTTTGGAAAATCTACATTTAATGTCTGATGTTGCTTAGTCAGTTTAATCTGAAGGCAGCAGTTAGGGTTCTCGCCCTTGAAAAGGTCTGTCTGTGTGTGGGAATGGTCCTTTCCTTGAGTGCGTTAGAGCATTCTCATCCCAGCGTCTGATGAAGAGAGTGTTCCCGAGAGAATGCTTCAAAGATAGACTGCTTCCATTTGCCAGGAAAGCTGCGGAGGTAAAATCATGAGTGAGGAGGTGCGGCAGCAGCAGCGTTAGCAGCATTAATTACTATCTAATCAGAGAAACAAAGAGGCTGAGTCACTGGTCGTGTTGAAATTTTAACTCTGCAACCTTAATATGCTGCCCTAATTCTATAGAATTTCTTAGATTTTTTTAAGAGAAATCCAGCCCTGTTCAGCTTGTAACTTTGCTGGAGGAACTTGTAAATAGCTTCTTATATAGGGATGCTGCATCCAGCTTTCAGTGCTGAACTAATGACAAACATAGCTGCACGCTGATTTCTGCATTTTCAAATGCTTCTCACTTTATATTAAAAACTAGCAGAGACCAGTCTTGGTGGTAACTATTGATAGGCCTACCAATAATTCCTCTGCAGTTGGGGGAAGGCAACAGCTCCCTTTATGAAGCTGAACTGTGCTTTTTTTAACCACCGTATAATTAAGCCCCGCTGAAGGAATTTTGCTCCATGTTTTGGAATGTTCTGACTGTGGAAGTGAGCTTATAACAACTGGTTTTGCTCCCTTAACTATAGCAGTTGCTGTAATACCTTGTGACTTCCTCTGTGTTTCACAACCATTATAGAGCAAACCTCACAATCGCTGACCTCCCTCTTGTTCAGATGGGGGAAACTGGGGCACAGAGAGGGGAAATGACTGTCACTCAGTAGCCAAATCTCCTGACTCACAGACCTGTGCTCTAGCCACTAGACCATGCTTCCTTTCCCTAAGTGGTCTAGAATTCTGACCCTCTCACAAGCTGCTCAGGTGTCAGCTCCTTCGAGGCACAACTGACGTAGTGTGAGTCATTCGCTGACCTCAGACTTCAGGGCAGCCTGAAAGCTGAGTGCCCTGGCTCTTGTGGGCCTGTGGCAATAGCGAGGCTGTGCCGTTCTGAGCAAGTCAGTGCTGGGCTGATCAGCAGGGTGATCTGAGCCCGTCGGGCTGTGTTGCAGGGCGAGGTCAGACATGATGGAGATGAAGAGGCTGGAGCAGGGCAAGATCTAAACCAGGGCGTGAATAGGCTAATGGCAGCCATGCGGGACATGCTGGCAAATATCCAGTTCCAGGAACCGCCACGGGATGACAACCCCGATGGAGACGCGGACTGGGATTGAAACGAGACAGGCACCTTCCCCACACAGTGCTATGTAATTACATTCCTGATTCATGTTGCAATGGAATAAAGAATCACGCTGAGCAGAGAGGCCTAGTCTTCGAAGTTCCCTGCTGCTTTGTGTTTGGATCAGAGGGCTCAGCCAGTGAGGGAGGGGCATGTTTTCTGAATTTAGAAAACTCTCTTTAGCCCTTTAGTCCCCTAATTTGCAGGCTGCTGGAGTTGGAGTCCTTTCAGGGCAGTGCTGGGCACCACTTTGGAGGGGTGAACGCCTGGTCTGCCCCCCCCAAGTCAAATGCGGTGCCAGCCGCCCTCTGAAAGGGCCAAGTTGGTCGAGTTCTGTTCCTCCCGCCCACCTGTGACATGCAGAGGCCTCACCAGGTAAGAGCCCCTCGGCCTTGATTGCTGCTTCCCTCTCCCACAGCTTGCAAGCACTCCTGGCGACTCCTGGCCCCAGACTGCCTCCCTTCTCGCCCGTGTGTTTTCTGCACCCCCGGTGGGCACTGTTCGAGGAGGAGCCTGCTGCACCGCACTGCTCAGGCCGCTGCTTCTGCAGCCAGAGGCACTGCTAGCAGACTTGCGCAGCTGCTGCGGAGGAGCCAGTCGTACAGTTCAGTGGCGCACAGCACTGCCTCCCCTCAAAGGCCTCGTGGCAGTGACGGGAGCCAGTCCAGATCCTTGGCCCATGGGGATGGTCCCACGGCAGTACGATGGCTCTAGTGCCAAACATCCTGAGGCTGAAGCAGTGGTTGCTCTGCAAGCTGCCTGCCTCTGTTCACGTGTGTTGGGAGGCAGGGGGTTGAACCTGGCCAGGCCCTATCCGTTTTTCATCCTGCCCTTTAGCTCCAGTGCGTGACTTTAAAATGGGTCAGGGCAAAGCACCGTGTGATGGAGTGTAGGGAGGAAACCTAGACTGTCCCAGCAGGATGCCTGAAAAAGGCCATCGGCCCCTGGGAGGAAGGAAAAGAAGCCTTCCCTGTCCCCTTGCTCTGCTTTCATCCTTGTGCTGCTTTGCACACAGCGCCTTGGGGAGTGCAGGCAAGCTGGGACACAAGCGATGTCCCACTAATCAAACTCATGTGAGCAGCAGCTTTGCTTTGAGTTGGGCAGAGGGAATTAAAATTCAGCTGTGTAACGAAGTTAGAGCTGCAGTGGTTTAACTCTTGTCCTTCCTGGTGCCAGGCATAGGCTTTGTCCCAGCAGCAGCTCTTCATTCCTCTCTGCTCCCAGAACACCTACTGCTCACCCCTGGGTGTGTCCCCCGGGGGCAGCGGTTCTGGCTCTTCAAAGGGAGACCAAGTGCTACAGAACAGCTTGGGCAGAAGACTTCATTACTGCAGTGTAACCTGGAACTTTAAATGTTCCCAGTTAGTATTTAAGCAGTGAAGCAAAGGGTGCAATACACCAAACGTGGTTCTCAGGTTTGCGCCTCTTGGTTGGTGACGGGCACTTCCGTTTAGCGGCGGACTCTGCATGGCCCTTGGAGTGGCAGAGCCAAACTGCAGGGAGATGATTAGTTGCCCAAATGCATTCACTGACCACTGAGGCAGGCACCATGATTCCGCTTCAAGCTGGAAGGGCATCAGCCCTCTGACAACAGTGACGTGTAGCCACCTTGTCCTGTGGCACCCAGCGAGGCCTGTTACCGTACTAGGATCTCCCCCGGTGAGCCATGCCACTCTGGTAATAGCCGTTATCTGACTCGCTAAGATGAAATTGACCTAGTGCCGTATTCCCATTTCCACCGCCCCCTCCTGGCCCTTTACATTGTTGTTTAAATTAACATCCTTCCCGTGCCCCCCAGAGAGCCTTTTAGTCAAAGGCTCCCCGTCATTCCTCAGCCGGTTCTAGCCGACACGCTGCAGCTGAGCCCTGCTAACTTCCATTTTCCCATCTTACGACCTCCGTCTTCTCTCCCTCTTGCTCGCACTAACAAAGTCCCGCCCTCCTCCCCTCGGTGCCTGGCCGCGGGCCTGCCTGTGCCATCACCTCACGCTCTGGGTGCCAGGAATGGGCTTGGGCTTCTTGGGGCCGGGCAGCAGGCGGGGCTTCACTGAGCTGCGGGGGTGCTGCTGGCAAGGGCCCATAACTACCTTCCTTGGAGAAGGGAAAGGTGCATTATCCCCCTGGGGGGGCCCTGGCCTGCCCTTGCTGTGTGCAGTTGGGTTGGGCCCCGCTTGCACCCAGCAAAGAGCAGGTGCTTCGAAGTGTTTGCGGTGTGGGAACGTGGCACTCCGGGGTGGAGCCGCAGCATCCTGTGCTAACAAGGGGGTCCTGCAGGGGCCCGGAGCCCTGTGCTGCCCTGCCGTGTCCTGCCGCAGGTGGCTGGCCGGTTCAGCTCTTCGAAGTAGCAGACAGGCCACTTATAGCCTGGCTCTCAAAGGCCCCATTGATAAAGCTGAAAATGTTGTTGCAGCATGTCCCCATGCTGCCTCAACACAAGAGCGCGGCTGCCGGGGCACAGGAATGTGCGTCTCCTTTAGCCTGAGTCCTTTGTGTCCCTGCCTCGCCCGTCACCTTTCCGGCCAGCCCTGGGTTCTGGGAAGCCTGGCTGGGCGTGGGCCTGCGGTGAGGTTATGGCTGCTCTGGGAGGGCTTCCCCTCTGCCACCCTTTGTTACCCCGGCCCCCGGCTGGCTGGCAGGGGCCGTGGGCTCTTCTCCATGCCCCACGGCTGTGTGGGAGCTGCTCTCCCCTTGCTGGGTGTGGTGCGCTGGCCAGTGCCTGCCAGGTGCAGTGCGGGGTTCAAGTGCCTTGGGCAAGATGCTGCTGGTAGATGCCTGGGGACGACAGCTCCTCTACCCGCAGCCTGGCCGGCAGTACAAGTGCTGCCTGACTGACCGCCCACCCGCCCCCGCAAGTTCTCTGAAACCAAAGACGCCATCGGAGGCTTCTGGGCCCACGGCGGCTGCCGGAGGGAAACCTAGCAGCTGGGTCACCGGAATGAGAGCAGCACTTGGGAAGAGACCGGCCCCGTGTGGCATGGCCAGGTGTGAGCTAGCAGCGCCTGCGTGTGCTCCAGCTCGCTGCCTTTCCTAGCTCCTTCTGCCGGAGGATCTCGGCGCACTTCCCAGCCCCCTAGCAGATAGCGCATCACCCCCGTGTTCGAAGGGGAAACTGAGGCAGAGAGCTGTCCCTGAGCCAGGCTGAGAGGGAGAGTCAGCAGCAGAGCTGCGCCTAGAGCACAGGTGCCATGTCTCCGTCCTGTGGTGCCTCGGTGCCCTGCGGGAGTCGCATGGCTGCCAGGAGCCTGCACTCGCCCCCACACGCACACCCAGAGAGGGCCCTGTGCCCCCTCTTGCTGGGAGCAGTGTTGTCCTCTGGCACGGCCCCCTGACCTTCAGCGGGGGGTGGGGGTGTCCACCACGGGCGCGACGTGTGATGGCCAAGGCCTCCTGCGCTCGCAGGGCTGTGCCGTTTTACTGAGATTCGTTTAAGGGGAGGGAGGCAATTACAAATGCCCTGGGAACGTCGAGTCTGCTCCGAGCTGCCCGGGCAGGCCCTGGGGCTGGCAACCTGCCCTGCCCAGGGTGACTGTCAGCCAGGCTGCTGGTGGTGACTTGCTGCGAGAAGGGGGGATCCATGGCTGCCAGGGAGGAGCCAGACACCCCAGTGCTGGGGAGCTGCGGCAAGACTCAGCCCTTGGATCATTTTTCAGTTCCTCGCTGGCAGATCTGCAGCTTCGGGCATCAACAAAGGCACATGACAATCAGCTGGGCCACGGTCCTCCCCTGCCCCCAGATACCCTGGCCTTTTCCTGGGCCCCGGGAGGCCGGGACCTGTGGGAGGGGAGCTCCTGCTGGCACGCTGTAGCAAGAGGCGCCTGGCACGGGGGTGGCCACGCAGTGCACAGGGGTGGTGGAGAGCAGCCCCAGGACTGCAGCTTCCCCGGGGGCTAGCGTGGGAAGTGGGGAGAGGGGCTGGGAGTAGCTATGGGGCTACTCAGGCTGAGAGGTTGGGCCTCCTGCAGGGCAGTGGCCCCCTGGGCTGTGGGCGGTGGGATCTGGGAGGGGAAGCAGGCAAAGCCATGGCAGAGCTAAGTGGGGGGGGGCAGGCCAGTATTGTCTTTGGCAACCCTCACGTGAGGTGGGGTGGGCATCAGAGCGGCACAGAGCCCGTGTGGGCTTCCTCTCTGGCTGCTGGGCCTCTGGCTGCCCTTGCCAAGGGGGGAAGTGGCCCCAAGGCAGACACTGATCCGTTCCCGGGAGCGTGGTGGATCTCGCCACCCTCCACCCTCGGCCGTCAGAAAACCACAGCATGTAACCTTAACTCTGCCCCTGGCCCATCCACCCAGGCTACGGAGCTCACCGTGCTCAGGCTGGGGTTGGACTGGAGAGAGCAAACGTGGGGCAGCAGAATGGCTGCAGGCAGCGCTCAGAGCCCGCCCAGGATGGGATGGGGGGGTACAGCGGCTGTTTTCCAGCTTTGCTGTGGGGCAGGCCTGAGGGGGGTGGACCCCTGCGCTGGCAGATGGCACGATGGCCCGGGGCCAAGCGGGGCTGGCAGAGGTGGGTGTGGGCGAGGGCAGTGCGGGAGGATGTTGGGCTCAGAGCTGAAGGCAGGGCCAGGGTCCTCGTAACGGCGCTATTGAGCCCTCACCAAACCCATCACGGGGGCTGCTACGTCCTTCCGCCACCTGGGGGCCATGGGTCTCCAGGATCAGGTCTCTCCTCAGGAGAAGGGCATTGGGCTGTGGGGGCGAATGGGAGCCTGCTGGCCGTGACCTGTGCGGCTCGTCTAAGCCAGGCTAGGCCCTGGATCCTCAGACCGGCCCCTGGGGGCCAGACCTCCCAGCTCTGCGCCTATTCCTGCTGTTCCCTCGCGGGGCTGGACTGTAACCAGCCTATGGCAGGAGTGGCTCTCTTGGCACCTGAGAGGAACACAAGCTGGAGGAAGAGGCCAAAGATCTGACCCCCGGCTAGGGCTGACTCTGGCTCTGGGTGGGGAAGGTGCTTGACTCGCTGAGCGGTGGTGCCCCCGGGCGCAGGGAAACCAATAGCAACCTTCTAGCAAATTCCTGCGGCTGGGGCCCGGACCCAGCGCCCTGGTAGCTTCCACGGCCGGCCCCCAGCCAGTGCCACACTGACGCTGGTTAGCTGGGCAGGGAGCATGAAGAGGTGACCTGCTCGTGAGCTGTGCGTACCAGGGCAGGGAGCAGGTATAGGACCCGAGTGGGCTAACAGCAGTACATGATCTAGTGGCTGGGAGGTGAAGCTAGGCAAATTCAGGCGGGCAGTATGGCCCCGATTTCTAACGGTGAGAGATGCTAACCTCTGGGACAGGTGACGGAGGGCTGGCATGGGCTCGGTTTGTTGGCGAATTCAAATCGAGGTGGGACGTTAGCTCAATCAGGCACTATTAGGGTTGAGCCACGTGTCCCTGGAAGTTCTCTGGCCCGTCTTGGGCCCACAGTCAGATGATCAGCTCATCCCTTCTGGCCTGGCAGTCTGACTGTCCGTCCCCCAGTTCCCACGGCTGTCCGTTGGCATCGGCACCACATGCTCCATGAGCCAGCACCAGCTATCGCTGCTGCCCACAGCCAGGGCTGCGTGATCTTCGTTCTCGTGCCATCCCAGGGTCCTGGGCCAGGTTCTCCTTAGCATTCTCTAGTTCCCAAAACGCCTGCTGCTGGACCTAGCCTAGTGTCACAAGGGGCCTCTGTAATTGGAGACAGTGAGTTGCACCCAAAGTCAGAATGGGGGCCTGGTGAAATGGAGACGGGCGCCACCCCCTCCCTGAGCCACACCAGTGGGTGCGAGGCGGGTGCTTGCGCCACCGCTAGGGATGCCTTTTGGGCCAGACAAGCTCATTTTCCTGCTGCTCACAACTACAGTGCAGGCATGTCTGCACCTTCCTGAGGCCTCTGTCATGCACCATTCGGAGGCCGCTGCAGCACCGTGGTCAGCAGCGTCTATAATAAGCTCTTGGCCTGTCCCACGCGTGGCTACACTGATGTTCTCTTGGGGTTGGGCAGGGGGCTCGGTCAATGCCCAGCACGGACACTCACGCAGGCTGGTGCTTTATTGACGTGTGACTCAGGGCTCACCACACAGCCTGCTCCAGCCGTCTGCTTTCCAGCCCAGCAACTTCACGCGCACACTGGGAAATCGGAGCGGTCTGTAAAATCACAGAGTATGGAGCAAATGGCTAGGGACGTGATTCCCCCCTTCACATAACACAAGAACCAGCAGCAGGTGTAAAACAAGCACAAAGCTATACTGCGTCACACAGCGCCCTGCCAGCCTGTGGCGCTTGTCGCTGGGGGCTGGGGTGCAGGCCGAACGTGGAACTGGGACCAAAAAAGGGATAAGATCAGTTCATTATGGACAGGTCCATCACTAGCAACTAGCCCAGCTGGGCAGGGATGCAGCTCCCTGGGCCTCTGACTGCCAGAAGCTGGGAGTGGACAACGGGATCAATCAGTCAATAATTGAACTGCTCTATTCATGCCTTTTGAAGCACCTGGCACCAGCCGCTGTGGGACGCACAGGACATTGGGCTAGCTGGACCATTGCTCTGACCCAGTACAGCCGTTCACAGCTCCATGCACCCACGCGCAAGGCGGGGGGATTCATTAATGAGAATAAAGAGCCCAACCTTGAATTTCCTCACCAAGTCATCCCGGAGGGGTTTCTAATGGAGTCTGGGCCAACTGCAACGAATCCACAGGCCCTGCCTCTTGTAATGTTGAGGCCCCACCATTGTTTTTTAATCCACAGCTCGTGAGCTGTCACTTGATGAACAGCCCAGGCAGCAGGTCAGCTGGAAGACATGTCTTCCCCCTGCACCAATGGAGCGAGAAGAGCTATGCAGCCCTTTGGATCAGCCTCCGGATGAACTGCAAAGCAAGTGGCCTGGAGGAGGGCGCCCTGTATGGTACCTCTGGGTGTCTGGGAAGAGCGCCCCGTGGGTACCCACCAGCAGGCAATGGGAGTAACACTGGCAGAGAGAGAAGGCCGTTTCCAGCCGGTAAAATAATTGCCTGCCCATGGTGGCTGTCTGCCTCGGCGGGTGCCTAGCGATGTGTTGTCAGCCCCTTGCTGCGGGACGTTGCCTGTAGCGGGTGATCCACAGGTGCTGCACCAGCAGGCCATTGGTGAAGGGGTCCGAGCACTCAGGCACACAGGGATGTTTCATAAGGCCTCCTGCCGCTGCCATTCAGGCGCCCTTGCATGCGATGCTGTCATGTGGCTGACCACCCTCTTTGGAAGGAGGAGCTGAGCTGACTGCCTTTAAAGTCGGGCAGAGAAAGGGCTCTTTCTTTGTCCTAAACTCCGGCTAATCAATTACACTGGGCCAGGGATAAATACAGCCGCTGGCCTAGGAAGTGGAGCTGGGGAGGGCTTAGAAGCTGGGAAAGTGCTGGAGCACCCGAGGGGGCCCCCTCCTGTTCCAAGCGGGATCCAGCGAGCGAGGACGAGCAGAGTCCGAACACACGTCTCCAGCTCCCCATTGGGCTGTGTCCAGGAACCTGGACGCCCCTGGGATCCAGCTCACGGACACTGCAGAGCCTCTCACCCTGAGTCTGGCAGGTGCTTCTCTGTGGCCGTCTTTCTCCAGTGCCACGTTCCCGTGACGAGGAGTGGGTCTGAGACGCATCTTGCAAGTCGTCAGCCCAGGGCCTCTCCCTCCAGCCTTGGAGGTGCCCTGTCCTCTGTGTGTTTCCTCTGCTGGAATCCCACCGCTGTCTGCTCGGGGCAGCCTCTGCTCGCCAGTGCCTGGAGACTGTAGGCGCCACGGCCCAGTGAGCTGCGCTGTGGAGAGTTGCTTGCTCCTTGAACGCCCCGAAGGGAGCAGAAACACTGGCCTTTGCTGGGGCCAGAGCCACAGCGGCGGCGGCAGTGGATAAGCCTGCTCCCGCCTGCATCGATCAGCAGCGCGAGCCGCCCCGAAGCTGGAGCTATGCCAGCCCTGGCTCCACTGCAGCTGCTGCTGGACTCCCTGAACTCCACTGCTCCCGGCAACAGGAGCAACGAGACGGGCAGCGAGAACAGCACCTGGTGCCAGGGCGTCTTCATCCCCAACGAGCTCTTCCTGACGCTGGGCTGCATGAGCCTGGTGGAGAACGTGCTGGTGGTCACAGCCATCATCAAGAACAGGAACCTGCATTCGCCCATGTACTACTTCATCTGCTGCCTGGCGGTGTCCGACATGCTGGTGAGCGTCAGCAACCTGGTGGAGACCTTGTTCATGCTGCTGATGGAGCAGGGTGTGCTGCTCATCCAGAACAGCATCGTCCGCCAGATGGACAACGTCATCGACATGATGATCTGCAGCTCTGTGGTGTCGTCCCTCTCCTTCCTGGGGGCCATTGCCGTGGACCGGTACATCACCATCTTCTATGCCCTGCGCTACCACAGCATCATGACCATGCAGCGGGCGGTGATCATCATCGTGTGCATCTGGGTGGCCAGCACCATCTCCAGCACCGTCTTCATTGCCTACTACAAGAACAACGCTGTCATCCTCTGCCTCATCGGCTTCTTCCTCTCCATGCTCATCCTCATGGTGGGGCTCTACATCCACATGTTCTCCTTGGCGTATCAACATGCCAAGAACATCTCCAGCCTGCAGAAGACGCGCACTGTCTACCAGATCACCAGCATGAAAGGGGCAGTTACCCTCACCATCTTGCTGGGGGTCTTCTTCATCTGCTGGGGCCCTTTCTTCCTGCACCTGATGCTGATCGTCACCTGCCCCAAGAACCCCTTCTGCATCTGCTTCTTCAACTACTTCAACCTCTTCCTCATCCTCATCATCTGTAACTCGGTCATAGACCCTCTCATTTATGCGTTCAGGAGCCAGGAGCTCAGGAAAACTTTGAAGGAGGTGGTGCTGTGCTCGTGGTAACCCCGGCAAGGCCGAGGGTCTGTTAGAGGAGGGGGTTCCTGCTCTCAGAGGTAACTACATGACCATCTTGTAGCCCAGAGCACAGCGCCCCCTTAGCATGCTTGGGGGCAGCTGAGCTCGGGGCAGGTGTAGAACAGGGCAGGGCTTTGGGCACAGGAGCTGCTGTTTCTGACCGGCATCTGCGTGCAGCTCCAGGGCACAGAGTCAGGCGTTCTCCCGCCACTGGAGAAAGGGTGAGTGCGTCCCAGCCACTCCAGTGCTGCTGCTCTTCTCTGTCCCCAAGCAGGGTTTCCACACCGAAGGGCTTCCTGTGCCTAGCCTAGACCATCCCTGGCAGGTGTTCATTAAACCTGCTCTTAAACTCCTCCAGTGAGGGAGCTACCACAGCCTCCCTAGGTAATTGTGCCAGTGTTTAACCACCCTGGCAGGGGAACGTTTTCCTCACGTCCAGCCTGACCCGCCCTTGCTTCAGTGTAAGCCGAGTGCTTCTTGTCCTGTCCTCAGTGATTCAGAAGAACAATTTACCACCCTTCTCTTTATAACAACTTTTATGGACTGGCAGATAGTTCGCATGTCCCCCTCCGTCTTCTCTCCGCCAGCCCAAACAAACCCTTTTTATTTTCCCATCTTCCCTCCTAGGTCATGTTTGCTAGACCTTAAATCATTTTTGTTGCTCTCCTCTGGACTTTCTCCCATTTATCCACTTCTTTCCTGAAAAGTGGCGCCCAGAACCGGGCACGGTCCTCCAGCCGAGGGCTACTCAGGGCGGAGCAGGGAGGAAGAATTACACCTTGTGTCTTGCTTACAACACTCCTGCTAATACAGCCCAGAGTGATGCTTGCTTATTTTGCTGCAGCATCACACCATTGACTCATAGTTAGTTTGTGGTCCACACTAACCCCCAGATCCTTTTCTGCAGCCCTCCGTCCTGGGCAGGCATTTCCCATGTTGTTTTTGCACAACTGATTGTTCCTTCCTCCATGTAGTGCTCTGCATGTGTCGTTATTGAATTTCATCCTATTTATTTCAAACCATTTCTCCAGTTTGTCAAGATCACTCTGAATTTTAATCCTGTCCTCCAAAGCGCTTGCAACCCCTCCTAGCTTGATATCGTCCGCACACTTTATCGGTGTCTCTCTGTGCCATTATCCAAATCATTTATGAAGATATTCAATAGACCTTGAACCAGGACAGAGCTCAGTGGGACTCCACTCAACACGCCCTTCCAACTTGATTGTGACTCATTGACAGCTGTTCTCTGGTATGCCTTTCCCACCAGTGGTGCCCCACCCTCCAGCAGGTCTGGTGAGGCTGTTTCTCTAGATTGGTTATCAGCCGGTATCGAAAGCCTCCATGAAGTCGAGATGTGTCACATCTACTCCCCCCCGTCCTCCGAGGCTTGTTCCCGTCCCACAAGGGCCGTAGGGGGGTTGGCATTAGTTCCATGCTGCCTCTTCCTTATCACCTTGCTTTTCTTCCCGCTACTTACCAATGGTTTGTTTGATTCTCTGCTCCCGTGATCTTGCCGGGTACCAAAGTTCAGCTGCCCCGCGGTGTCCATATTCCCCCTTTAGAGCGAGGTGCTAGATTTGCCCTTTTCCCGTCCTCCCCTCATTCTCCCCCAGGTTCTCAAGGCATGTGGGAGCCTTGCTCTTTGCCTGGCACTGCCTGATGCTGGTGGGGCGGGGGTGGGACCAAGTGGTATATGGTGCCAGCTCTTACCATCTAGGCTTGGCACCCGCATTTTCCAGGTTGCTGGAGTCAATCCCCATGCATCTCCCTGGGCCTCCTGGAGGTAGGGGCAGGCTGCAGCGCCCAGCACCAGGTGACACCTGCCCCCCCCCCCCCCCCCCCCCCCCCCCCCCCCGCCCTGCAGTGCCTTGTGATGGGAATGGCCCTGAGGCCGATGCTGCCCCAGTCAGCCAGGCCTCCTGCTGCCTTAGCAAACCTCTGGCTTCAGTGCTGGCCCCAGCACAGGGGGGAGAGGGGCTGGACACCTTGACACTGCCCTTATCCTCCCCCCGGGCTGAGCAGAGCAGGGGGGAGGGGGGCTTGGAATATGTATATTTCCTGGGTGCTTGAGAGGTTTCCTCTGGCACTGTCCCTCCCTCCACTCAGGCAGGCAGGGGGTGTGGGGAAACTGAGGCACATCGGGCGCAATGATCACCAGAGGCAACAGTGAGTCAGCGCCAGGGTTGGGCAGAGAGCCCAGGAGTCCTGGCTCCCAACCCCCGGCAACAGGGAATGGAAATCCCCAAATGACAAGCAGCAAAGCACATCCACCAGAGACACCCCCTGCCAGTGCCTCTGCCCCTCCCCCACCAGAGACACCTCCCCCGCCAGCACCCCTCCCCATCATAGACACCCCCACATCAGCACCCCCTCCCTCCCGCAGACCCATCATAGACAGCGTCCCTCACCCCCCACGACACTCTCAGACCCACACCCCAGGGACACACCAGAAGCCCCAGAGGTTGTGCTCCCCCCCTCACCGTGGCCAGTAAGGGAGTCCCTCTGCCTGGCCATGCGTGTCAGCAGCACACCCCATGGGCTGGCGTCTCACCCTGGCAGCAAGGTACTGACTGGTGCCCTCGGCTGCCTGGAGCGTGCCAAGGCCCCCATGCTTCACCCCTCTCCCCGTTCCAAACGCATGCCAGGCACACATCTCGCAGTTGTGCACACGCGAGTGGCCCACGGTGCGCAGACCATGGGTCGCCACCCGCAGGAGGCTTGTTCCAACCCAGGCTGCCCCCCTCGTGGGCCCCCTGACGCCAATCCCCGTGGCACAGCCAGCAGGCACAGGCGCCCAGGTGCTGTGTGGGCAGTCACGGGGCGCTGGGCTGTGACTAGGAGCAGGGGAAAGGACTGTATTTAAAGCCCTTGGTTTGTGGGGTGCTGAGCCATGGCACCAGATGGGAAGCCCTAGGGCTGGGCCGGTGTAGGGAGCCAGGCTCTGGGGCTAGCCATTAGTGCACAGGAATGGCCTGGGCATCAGCCACCACACACCAGCACAGGGCCCAGGAGGCAGAGAATTGCCCGGAGGGGGTGTTAATAGAAAGAGGGCAGGGGGGGTGCAGAATGCACTGACACAGCATGTGCTCTCAACAGCTTTCCCCTGCAGGGCTCTGTGGGAAGCAGTGGGGGGGCTGGGAGCTGGGGAGGGGTCAATAACACACACACCCCGTCCCAGGGTTAGGGACTCCGGAGCAATGTGTGGACTCCTGGAGCACAGATATTCCCTGTGAGCAGCAGAGCTGCCTCCTTGCTCCCTAGGCAGCCACCTGGGCTGCAACTGCTGGGACCCCCCCGTTCCCTCACGCTGCGGCTGGGCCGCGGAGTCAGGGCTCTGGCCTTTGTCACTGGTGGGCCGTAGCTCCGTGGTTGGTGGCCTGGCATGTGTGCTCAACGTGACCGGCACAGGAGCTGCTTAGCAAGAGTTTGGCCATGTGCCTTTGCCCTGCTGGCTAAAGAAGGCCCGACGGGCTCCCTGGAAAGGTTGCCGGGGTGTGTGTGTGTGTTGGGTTGGGGTTGGCTCCTTTTGGGCCTCAGGGTTCCGGCCCAGTCTGCCGCTTTCCAGACTGGTCAGGCACCGAATGAGGCAGAGACACACCTGGTGGAATGTACAAAAGCACCATCCACAAGATCAGGCCTTTGAAGATCAGGCTTTTGGGGTTTTCTCTGGGAGCCCCCCCCACATACACCGAAAGCAAACGCCATGGTGCACTCACACGGCTTTTAACAGAGGCTGACTGGCTCCCAACAGTCCAGTAGGCATTGGGGTGAAATGAGCATTAGCAAAAGCCAGCAGCTGGAGCCAGCCGGACCAGAAATCAATGGTGGCGCTGCACATTCTGCTGGCATTGGCTCCCCAGCCCCAGGGCACACGGGTGCCAACTTCTCATGGAAAAAACAGCCAGGAGAAGAGTGTCTTGAAAGCAAACCCTGTCAGCCCTTTCCAGGAAGAAGCAAAGCAGGATGAGAAAGAGGGCACCGGCACACTCCCCTGGCACGCTGGCTACCTGGCACTGGGACACTCCTGCACTGGCTCCTACGGCTGGCTTTTCCATCGCTAGTTCCCCTGGCTCGGCCCCCAGCCACCGCTTGCCCAGCTGTCCTAAAGGGGCAGCAGCCGAGACTCCGGTTCTGGCTGCCCTCTCAGCTGCCTCCCGGCAAGGCTGTGCTGCCTTGTTATGGGAACACACCCCTCTAGTGTCTGCTGTGTGCCCCCCGCCCCAGTGGAACAGTGTCTGGGTCACTGTATCCCAGCCACTGCCAGATGCCATCCGTGCACAGCTGCTGGAGCGCTGGCCTCGAGGCAGGTTTGTTTTTTCGCATGGGGAGGACACAGGCTGCAGAGCCCCTTGCCAGGGCCCGGGCCCAGCCACCAATGCAGACACAAAGGTGCTGCTGTGCTCAGACGCCCCCAAAGAGCACCCGCCCACCCAGTGAGCCGGCAGATCAAGGCCCTGGGATTTGCGCTTAGAATTAGAAGTGGCGTTTTTCCATGGGCCAATCCCCGCCCCACAGGTCATCTCCCTGCTTGGCCACCTGCAGGTGCGGGGGAGGTTGTCAGACAAGGTTCCCCCGCCCCCGGGGAGAAGTTAGTGAGGGAGACAGGGCCCAGGGCTCCCTCTGGGATGGGCACACCAGGCCTCTGTGCTCTTGCCCAGTTGCAGGGAGTGAGAAGCCACTGTGGAAACCTGCACTGGGGAGCCTCAGAGGAAAGGTCGGTGCGGTGAGGACCCTGGCCATTCAGTGCAAAGGGGCAGAGGTTTGTCTGGCTATATGTGTCGTGTCGTTCCCCCCACCCCCCGCCCTGCCCCGGCATCCAGGCCCCCACCAGCCTGCCGGTATCCCAGTCACAGTGGGGGGAAGGTTGCAAAGGGGTTTTCTGTGGGTTCCCGATTCCTTAGCCTCCTCTGACGCTGCCACTGCTGCTGGGCCTGCTGGCTGCCAATGCTAGGATCCGCCGGGCCGTGCTCCAGGCCCTCCAGCCCCTTTTCCAGGCCACCAACATGGGCCCCATGGAGGGACAATCACGTGATCCCACCCCAACCCCCATCCCTATTCTCAGGGATTTTTAGCCTGGTTTGTTGTGGCTCTGAGTCTCTTCCAGCTTCTGCTTGCTCTGTTTTCTAGCTGATGATCTCTGGCCTCCACCTCCAAGCCCACAGCTCCGGCCAAGGGGCTTCCCTCGCCAGCTCCCCAGCCCCCAGCATGCTGGGAGCTCCGTGCGCAGTCACCGCTGCCTGGGAGCTGGGCCCGTGCTGGCCCTGGCTGCCGGGCGGGAAGCAGCCAGGAGGGTGCAGGCGCTGAGATATCTGCACCTGGGGAGGGGTGAGGCTGAGCCCGGATTGTACCACCCAGGCAGGACACAGAGGCCAGCATTCCTGGCCCCAGGGGCTGTTCTTGGGGATGCGGGGGAATGGGTTTGCAGTAGGGCACTTTGGTGTGAGGGTTTCTTGCAACACCCCAGTAATGACCTGCCCCACTGTCCTCCAGCTCACTCCCTCCCAGCCACCTCCTGCCAGCGTCCCATGAGGGGCCCCGCCCCCCACCCCCTGCCCCTGCCCTGCCAGCTCCAGGGCTCTCGAGCCTGCCCCAAACTCGCTCCAGTTAGAAAGGGCAATGAAAGGAGGAAAAGGGGATCTGAGTCCTGACCCGGGGAGGAGCTGGGGATTCCAGGGCTCAAGAGTGAGAGGCAGAGAAGAGCCCCCTGCCCTACCAGCTTGGACCCTTCCCCCAGCCAGCATTCAGAGCATCTCTCCAGACGCTTCCGACCCCAGGGGCACAGCCACTAACCAGGAGTGCCTGCCCCATGGAAACCGCAGGGTGCGCAGCATGACTGCCTGAGGAGCAGAGCCAAGCGGCGCAGTGTGTTGGCATTTTCCCTTGGTCAGTGGTTTGTTCAGGGCACTGTACTGCTGCATCTCTCAGCCCCTGCCCCATGCTCCCTGCTGCCCCCCCAACCCCACCCCCGCCTGGGACAGGCGAGTTCCAGTCTCCCTTTCTAGCGACTCTAGGCCCCATTCTGGGCAGCTCCCCAGCCTCTTTGTGCTGCTCTGGCAGCACAAAGGGGCCAGAAAAGGTGCAGATGCGGTCCCTGAATGCCCACCATGTTAGTGGGCTACCTCTCTGGTGAAGATCAGGCCCCCCTGCCCAGCTCTGGGGCATGCTGGGAGCAGTGGGGGCAGGGTATGGTTGCACTGCACTGCACTCGATCTCTGGCTATTCTCAGCAGCCCCATGGGGAGCCATGGGCAGTGGGAGCATAAAGCAGAGCAGCCCTGAGGCTGCTCCAACAGTGGGGGCTGGGGTCCAGAATATGGGAGGCTTTGCTTTTCCCCACTCCCTGCACTCAGCAGAGACTCGGGACCTTCATCTCCAGATCAAAGCAATGTCACTTCTCCAGGAGCAGTGTAACTAGTGGTTAGAGCCAGAGCAGCTTGCTGGGGCAGGGGCTCTTGGGGCTTGATCCTGCATCTCACTGGCTGCAGTGAGTCTCCGCCCCGGGGAAGGACTGGAGGATGCAAGGGGTGAGGTAAGGGCCCGGGGCAGGGGGACAGAGAGTTTTCTAGGTGGAGCCCTGTGGTTGCGTTAGGCACACAGGTGCCAGCTTCCCTCCTGCCTCACAGCAGAGACGCAGGCGCAGCCAGCCCGGCCCGTTCTCCCAGCCCCTGTGAATGGGGCTCACTGTCACTGGCGCAGCTCAGGAGCAATGCTGCTGCCAGGCCAGGGAGAATCAGACCCAGGGTCCCAAATGGGGCCCCAGGAATGGGCACGTTTCCTAGCGCTGAGCCTGACACTGCATCAGCAGCTGCTGCCCAGAGGCAGAAGGGTTGTGTCCACACAGACATCCCAGCCACAAGGAAGCAGGAGATGCCTGGGGCACCCAGCATCATTGAGCCATCGGAGTGGGGCTGGATTAGCATTAACCTGGGCCAAGCAGCTTCTTCCCCACCCCCAGCTGCTCAGGGAGAAAGACCCAGGACAAGCCTCCCCACAGGTCTGGAGGGCTGGTTGTGGGACGGGCCCAGAGAAGTGTCTCTCCCGCAGGCTGCATCCAGCCAGACAAAGGGAGGTGATTAGCGGGCCTGGCACAGCAGCCCAGAGGCAGGTTTTGTTCTTTCATTCTAGCAGCGGCAGAGGGTCCTCCTCTTCCAGGGCTGGCAATTCCCTGCCTCCACTGTCCCCAGCAAAGGCTAGTTTTACACTGGGCAAACATCCTGCTCAGAGCTCCCCTCACCCTGCCCTGCACCCGGGGTGCCCAGTGGAGCCTGTAAAGCTGCAGTCTGCATCTCTTGGCATGTTACCCTGGCGGGGGTGCATTGGTGCTTTCTGGCCCATGTAAAGCAGCTGTACGGCCCCCCTGCCCAGGGAATACCCTTGCCAGCTGCACAGAGACAGCCCTGCTGACTCTGACCCCCCCCACCCACAGATCACCCGAGACATGGCAGTGCCCTGCTTAGCTGCAGCAGAGGAGTAAAGGATGATGCAAGATGCAAGGCTGGGGCCAGGAATCGTCCCCCTTCCCCCCACCAAAAAAAATTCCCTCAACACAGAGGCCTCTGTGGCAGGTATACAGCCATTTATGGCAGCTCTGTGCTTCTCCCACCAGAGCCCAGAGACAAGGGAGCAGGGCAGGGGTGTTCCGAGGTGGGGCAGGAGGGGATGTGTCCTGATTATTCGCAGCATCCTCCAGAAACAAAGCAGAAGAACAGGCAGACCCCTGGGTCCACCCACCAGTACCAAGGGCCCACTCGCTGGGCAGCATGAGCCACACCCCACTGTCTCTGCACAGAGGGGGGTGTGACCCAAAGGACCCCTGGCCCCAAAAGTGGGTGGAGCTAAGTCCAAGTGGCTGCACACCCCCTGCACCAGAGCTGGCACTGCTGAGGCTGCAGAGCCGTGCCCCTCCTGCATAGCGGGTGCTGATGATGGACTCCAGTGGGGAGATGAATAGAGGGGACATGACTCAGCCACAGAGAATCATGGCCTGGATAGCAATGGGGGCTGGGCAGGAGCAAGGGCCCTGCAATGAGTTGGAAAGGAGCCAACTGAAAACCAGGATGGCAGGAAATGCTCATTCACACAGTGGCCAATTAACCTGTGGAACTCATTGCCACAAGGGCTCGTAGGGGCCAAGAGCCTGCGAAGCTTCAGAGCAGGCCTGGATGGGGCTAGAAACCCAACAGCACATCTGGTGCTGGCTGTTGGCCATGCCTGGAATTGACAGGCTGTTCCCCTCCCCCGTGTGTCTGTTTAGGTTGTAAATGCTTCAGAACAGGGACTGGCTGCTCCTGTGTTTGCCCAGCACCTTGCACAAGGGGGTCCCCCTTGTAGCTGGTCCTTGGGCACCTCAGCAGCAAACCTGATTGACAATCACAGCCTGCTGGATGGAGCTGGGCTGCAATGCCCGCCTTGTGCTCTAGCAGCTCTGGCTGGGGGGAGGTGGGCGTGCTTTCAGTATTTGTACAACGGCAGCAGCTCGAGGTGCCAGCTGGGCTCAGGGCCCCTCTGTGCCCGGCACTGCACGGACACAGCAAGAGTCAAGCCTTGCCCCAAAGAGCTCATAATGTGACAGGCCAAGATGGGTGGAGGGGGAAAGATGGGAAACAGGGGTGGAGGCCCTGGCGGCCAGGCTCCCGGCGGGCCAGCACCCAACGTGCACCCAGCCCTGAGCCCGTCTGAGGCCCCCAGGTGACCGATGCGGCACACAGGGAGACTGGGGCAGAGCCAGGACTCACGCCCAGCCCAGGTGGGCCTGGCCCAGTGCCGGAACCACACCACCTGCACTGCCCCAGTGGGGGCTCGGCCCGGCCGGTTCCTGGGCCCGGCTGCGCTCCGGGCGCGGGAGCCGCTGTCGGGGGGCAGCGAGCCCGGCGGGCGCGGCGCAGGGCGGGCGGCGAGAGGCGGCGCCGCGCGAAGGATGCCCTGGTGCTGATGCTGCAGGGATGTTGCCGCATTCGCAGCGGCGCCTGCTGATTGGTGGGCCGGGCCGGGTGACGTCAGCGGCCGGCCCGGTGCGGCGGGAGGCGCCTATAAAAGGCCCCGCCAGGCGGGCGGCCGCTTTCCGCAGCGCGAGCCGCTCCTGCGCCCCCGAGCCGCCTGCACGCCAGCCACAGCCGCGCCGCGGGCCAGCATGAGGGAGATCGTGCACATCCAGGCGGGCCAGTGCGGCAACCAGATCGGAGCCAAGGTAGCGGGCCGGGCGCCCCCTGCACGGCCGGGCTGGCCCCGGGCCGGACGCGCCCCACAGCCCCGGGCCGGGGGCCGAGCCGCTCCCGGCGCGGAGGGGACGGGGCGGTGCCCCGGGGACTGGCGAGACGCTTGGCGCAGCGCGGCCGGGGCGGGCGGGGAGCGAGCGAGCCACGCCCCGGCACTGCGGAGCTGCGAACAAAGGGACGCGCTCCGCGCTGCGCCACCAGGGCCGGGGGCTCGGGGCAGTGCCCGGCGTTGGCGGGGGCTCCCCGGGGAACGGGCTGGCGCAGCCCCGCTCCTGGGGCGATGCTGGAGGCAAGGCGCCTGGCTGGCCGCGGGGGAGCGGGCACCCAGCATCCTCTTTGTTGTGAGCGTCCCTCGCCCCTCCTAGGGGCTGCTGCCACCCGGGGCTGGGGGTGAGGCGGGCAGGAGGCAGCCCTGGCTGTCAGTCGGGCAGGGGCTGGCCCAGAGGTTCTGGCAGGCAGGTCGCCCCCTCCAGCTGACTCAGGCTGGATGGCAGACATGGTGCAACCCCCACACGCCCCTGCCAGCCCCTCCTGCTGCGCAGCCCCAGAGCTGCAATGGGGAAGGCTGAGTGCCTGGGCCAGTGTGGGCCTGGCAGCCCTCCTAATAGAGGGGATGTGGGGGGTGATCTCTCCCGCACCTGCCTGCGGGGTGACAGGGACAGGGCACAATAAAGGAGCATCAATAAAGGCAAAGGAGGCGCGGCCCTTTGTTCAGCATCCTTCATCCAATGTCTCCGATGAGGAAAAACTGGCAGGGAAGCCCCTGTGCTCCCCAGAGAGGATAGGGGGCAGAAGCTGCCCCGCCCACCCCTCATAGGCATGCTGCCACGCCCAGATGTCTCCAGCAGCTGTTTAACCTGCCCAGCCACCAGCAGGGATGCTTGTGTGAGTGGCTTTGTTCTGGTCTGACAGGCCACACGCGCACCATAATTGGAGGCTGTGAGCGCTAGCGTCCAGAACAAAGGTCTGGGAGCCAGGTGGGTCCCTGACCCTCCCATGCAGGGTGTGACCTTGTGCGAGTCGCAGCTTGCTGCGTACCCCAGGCAAACCCCTCGACCTGCAGTAGAAAGCCGGACCTGCTGAGAGGCAGCTGTTCTCCTAGGTCAGTTACGAGCCCTCTGCTGGTGGGCCCCTTTGTCCTGACTCTCCCCTCCATGGTTTGAGTCCTGTTGATCTCAGCACCCTGGGTTGGGTCCCTCTCCAGAAAGAGCAGCTGATTGTGTCGATGGTCCTGAGGGAAGTGCTGCAGCCTGCGGTTTCTCCAGCTCTGGAGCAATGGTGGCAAAGCAACAGTGGTTCCAGCCGCTGCACAGGGCAGGACAATAGGGCTGCACTGTCATGCTCCACGCCCCCGCCCCCAGCACAGGAGCCTCCTCCCAAATCAGAGCTGGGGAGGAGCCGCTCCGAGGCTCAGTCCCATTGTCAGGGGCGGCTCGTGGGGTCTGGAAGCGATTTCTCCTGTTAGAGAAAGGCCACCCTCTGTGAAATGCAGAAACAATCAATCGGGGGGAGGGGCATCTGTCAGCCCTTTCTGTAGCCAACAGGGAAATGGCTAGTAGACAAGAAACGCAGGCGACAGCTGGGGCTTATGGGACATGGGAAGGTGTCTTTGTTACAGGCAGACTGAAATACCCAGCTTTGCAAGTCCACGTCAATTGCGTGTGTAAAAGATCTTGGGGGCTTCTGCTCCAGACACCTGCTGCAGTGACTTGGCGTGAGACAGCTAATCATCAATCAGGCCTGCGGGGGGTGGGGGGGACATCTGTGCCTGCTTTGAATCTAGAATGAGGCAAGTCTGCCAGGAGACGGGGCTGCTTGCTGCTCTGTCCCATGGGGGCTGGGCAGAGAGGGCTGAAATCAAATCAGGGTCTGGAGCCCTTGCAAAGCTACGTCCTGGGATGAAGGGGGAATGGCTCCTCATTATCCTCTCATCAGGGGACAAGGGGAACACCTGCCACTAACCGGCCAAGTGGCTGGTAGAGGGGGAGAGGCCTGCTACCAAGCAGAATGAGCCCTGGAAGGTTGCCAATCTCCACTTCCAGCAGGGTTTGTGGCAGGAATTTGCAGCCCACTTCCCCACATGTCTCTGCATGAATCCCGGGATCAGTCCTCCTCTGCTCTGGGAGTGAAAAGGCTCCAGGGCCATGGAGCATGAGGGTCATCCCATGAGCAGCTTGTCTCCCCTGGCTGGAACGTCGGCAGGGCTGGCAGAGCAGGGGGAGGAATAGGGGCTGCCCATGGAGATGAGCCTGGTGTCACTCTGCGGCCCACTGGGATCCAGCTGACCTGGATCAGGATGGGGTTAGTAGCCGAGAAATGGCTCTTAATCGTCGTCTCGCAGCTCCAGAGTAATCTCAAGTGCTGAGTGTGAGTCAATCATTTCCTGAGGGTTCATTGTTTGGGGAATCTCTCTTTGCTACCTGAGGAGACTCATTTCTGTTAATCAGCATGGATAATTCATAGGGAAGCCATAAGCCCTGTAACTGACATGTTTGATCAATGCAGGCTGCAAGCTTCTTTGAGTGGCAGCCCCACAGCACAGCCTGTCTGCAGGGGTGAGCCATGTTTGACTCCTGGGCTCATAATTACAGCACTTTCCACTCCCTGTCCATGGCGGTTCAGGTGGGCTCAGCTCTGGGTGGGCCCTTTAACTCGGAGAGATGAGGTCATCTCTGCACAGAGTGCGTGGCTGAACAAAGGAGCGCCATCGCATGTAGGCATTGCCGTGTATTTTAAGATCGCCCTGACCTTGCTATCTCTTCCAATTTGTCCTCTTACAGCCGTGGCGGCTGCTCTAATTAAAGCTCAGTTTAATAGCACTGGCCTAAAACATTCAGCATTGCCGGGGTAGGATTTTCCCTGCCATTCCCCCAAACACCCACAGCGGCCTGTTCCCCACTATTCTGAGTTGGATGAGCCTTAGCTCTAAGCTGCTGTCAGTCTCTTGGCAGTTAGTGGCCCCTTCCCCCACTTGTGCGGCTCTGCACAGACAGTACACCCCAGGAGATGTGTCCCTCTTCCAAGGACAGCTCTCCCACCCCAGCCACAGGCGCTCCAGAGGGAGCGGCGCCCAGCCCTCCAAGGTGGGGCCCTGAAGTGGGAGAGGAATGACCCTGAAACGAAATCCACGGACGCTGTCCGCCTCTGTGCTGCACAGGCTGCCTTGTGCTCTTGCTTTCAACAAGCTTGTCTCCCAAGCCCTCAAGGGAAGGTCGCGTCATGTTTCTCTGCTTACAGGACTCTGCACAGATGGTGGCGTTTGCATGTGACTTACCAGATAAAATGCTAATGGTTTGCGTGACCCCTGCAAAGTCACGAGTGCTGCTCGCTGCCTGGCCACCCCTCTTGCTGCGCCAGGGTGCCGCAGCACGTCTCTCCCCTGCAGTCCTCAGTCCTTGCTAATCCCTGGACAGGGCCCAAGGAGTTCAGGGCAGCAGCAGATCAAATGTGAGTTTCCCGGCCTCAGGCACCTTTGACTGTGAAGCGAAGCCCACGCCAGGGCGACTGGCTCCTACTCGCCAGCTTTGGCTGCCGCTGGTTACGAAACCAGGCAGAACAAAGGCGAGCAGCTATTCCCGTGGAGGTAAGCAGACGGCAGCGTGTTGCAGCACCACGGATAGCTCCCGTCTGGCGCCACACACGGCGGCCTAGCTGTGCATGCAGTAATGCCTGGGCCCCAGCCCCAGCCGCCGAGGGTGAGAAACGAACCCCAGGCGTGGGCGTTCCAGACGCTCCCAGAAGCGCCCAGCCCTGCCACTCAAGCCATTTGTAACACGTGCTGCTTCACCATGGAAGCTCCAGGGACCGCTAATTGAAGCTGACTCCTTCAGAGCAGCCCCAGCTGAAGCAGTGCTTTGCAGTATCTTGTCAGCCCCGGCACCAGCACCCGAGGCTGTCACTTGAACGTGGGCTTCCAATACACTGTGGCCACTGGACAGGGAGCCAGGGTTGCCCTTCTGTGTCTAGCTGGACGTGTGAATGCTAATCCCATCTCGAATAGCAGAGAGCATCTGAGCAGCCAAATCCAGCCCCTGTGGGTGCTGCCCTGAGGGGCTCTGAGCCAGTTTCAGTTCTTAAGACCAGTCTGATTCTCATTTACACCAAGGTCCCTTTGCCCCACCCCAGCAGCAAGGCAGTGTTGCCTAGCATGCAGAGCGCTGGACTGCTCCGTAATCCTGGGGTCTAGTCCCTGCTCTCGCTGGCCTGCTGAGTGACCTTGGGGGAGTCACTTCTCTGTGCCTGTTTCCCCATTTGTAAATGGGACTTGCAGTGTAAAGCTTTGAGATCTAAGGATGAAAAGTGCTGTCTTGCCCAATAACCCAGGAGAGCTGTAACACAGACCATCATGTTGGATTCTTGTCGATTCTTAGCCTGTGGCACATGGGGAACAAATATTTAATAATGAGCTTGTCAGTCTAGTGGAGAGGGGCCTAATGGGCTCCAGTGGCTGGAAGGTGAAGCTAGACACATTCAGACTAGAAATAAGGGGTAGATTTTTAACTGAGTGTAACTAAGTGTTGGACCAATTTACCCAGGGTCGTGGTGGATTCTCCTTCGCTGACATCGATTGGATTTCGTTCTAACAAGTCTGCTCTAGGAATTATTTTGGGGGCAGTTCTCTAGCCTGTGTTATACAGGAGGTCAGATGAGATCATAATGGTCCCTTCTGGCCTGGAATCTAATTGAAGACTGAGGTATTCATATAACAGAGAATTCAGGCCTCAGTCTCCAAAGCTACCTCTTGTCACTAAACTGGGAATTGCTTCTGGACATGGTTGGTCCCATCTGCCGGCTCACTGTGCAGCTCACAGCTGGCACCTAATGTCTCTGGGCCAGGCATCTTAGCAGCCCAAGTAGTGCCACAGGCAGCTCGGATGCTCCCCGTGTAAGCAGAGGATGGTCTAGACTGGGAGTGCGAGGCCGTCGTCCCCTTACCTGGTCCAGTGCCCTGCCATGGCCTTGCAATGCCCCCTGACTTCATATCCCTTTCTGTGGCTGCTGCCTCACCAGACTTTGCATCTCTGCCTCGAAGTAGGGGCTGGTGTGTTAAATTGCCATAGAGACCCCCTCTAGCCACACAGCCAGAGGGATTTCCTGGCAGCAAGGTGTCAGGCTGGGAACAGTCATCCCTCCCCATGCTCCTGGGGGGTCTAGGGCTAGACAGAGCAAGCCAGGAAACCTAGTGTGGGACCAGCCCTGGGAGGGGCCATTGAAGAATCGCAGCTGTCCTGCTCGGGGTGCCAGGCTTGACTGCACATGGGATGGCCAAGCTGAAATCTTTGGCTGGCCTGTGGAGTGGGGCAGGTTGGCTTTGTCTGTTCCCTGGAGAACAAAGGAAACTGGCCTAGCACTGCTTCTTCTGGCTCCATGCAGCCCTATCACTGGCCAAGGTGCCCACAGCTGCACCCCTCCTGAACGTGCCCTGTGCTCTTTCCTCAGTTCTGGGAGGTGATCAGTGATGAGCATGGGATAGACCCCAGTGGTAACTACGTGGGAGACTCCGATCTGCAGCTGGAGAGGATCAGTGTCTACTACAATGAGGCTTCCTGTAAGTCTGCCCGCTGGCCCGGCATGGCCTGGTGCGTTTCCCCCATGCCAGGCTGACTGGGGCAGTACGGGACATGTCAGGAGTTCGTCAATGACGCCAAGGGATGCATGTGCTTACCCAGAGCCACCTCTCCTGTGAGGAAGGGAAGCCTTGACCCCTTAGCCCGCGGAGGTGGAGCTGCGAACTTCGTCCAGAAAAGCCCTGGCTGCCTCCCTGCAGGCGGGGAGCTTTGGCTGAAATGGAGTGGTTCTGGGGAGTCCAGATGATCCCTTCCATGGCTGCCTGCTCCCCAGGGAGTCGTCTGGAAGGCGGGGAGCAGTGGGAGCCTTGCATTGCTTTGTAATGCCCTCTGCTGGCCAGGCCAGGCTTGCAGGCTCTGTCTGGGACTAGCTCTATCCCCCGGTCCCGGCTGGAGGCGGTCCCGGTGGGGCAGGCTGGTTGTGGGGGTTAACGGTGGGTGAAACAGGCCCCTGACTAGTCTGTGGAATGGTGCTGGCGGGGGGGAAGGGGGGTGACTGACTGAAACTACGGTGATGGTTGGCTTGTTGCTGCCAATGCCCCCATCTGGCTAGAGGGGACGACAGCTGCCCTGGCTCCTTCCTCCCCTGTAACAGCCTGTCCCTCCAAAGGGAGGTGTTGGTTCAGTGAGGGGGAAGCTCCCATCCCTGCTCCAGCCTGAGCTGGGTCCCACACCCTGACTGCCCGGTGCCGAAGCTCCAGCAGTCAGAACAGAACAAACTGGGCACCGTTATGATCGGGACAGGAGTCCGCCGGCTAGAGGACGCTGCCAGTGCCTAGGTGGGCCAAGGGTGGGGCCTCTGCAGGAGAGGTGGCTTTTCTGGGATCTGGGTCTCTGCAGTGGGACCTGCGCCTGTTGAGCCTTGCCAGGTAAGAGGGACGTGTGGTCTCTTTTCCAGCTCACAAGTATGTACCTCGTGCGATCCTGGTGGACCTGGAGCCCGGGACCATGGACAGTGTTCGGTCGGGGGCATTCGGGCATCTCTTCAGACCTGACAACTTCATCTTCGGTAGGTGCCAGCCCTCCGTGGCTGCTTTAGCCCATCTTCCCGCCCTGCTGGGCACTCCACACTTGGCTGCCAGCTTTCCCATCTTAGCTCCCGCAGTGACTCGCCCTCTGGGATGCTCCATGGGACAGCGCACTCAGCTCTCTGGGCTGTGTGTGTGTTACAGTGGTGCATAAGGACCAGCCAGGAATGGGGCCCCTTCATGCAAGGTGCTGTACAAACAGTGGGAGATGCTCCCTGCCCCAAGAGCTTAGTCTAAGGCCAGACAGACCCAGTGTTGGGGATGGGGTCTGGCACACAGGCAGTGACCAGTGTGAATGGGGCAAATGGTCTGAGCTCTGTGACTTGCTTGGAGGCAGGTGCATTTAGTTGGGTGGCAATACGCTCCATGGAGAAGTGAAGAGAGGGCATGTGGGAGGGAAGGGGGAGTGGGACACAGCAGGGGTGGTGGGGGGGCAGGTGTGGAGTGAAGCTGAGGGGAAGGGCAGGGATCAAACAGCCGACCAGCACAGGGTAGAAAGCCTAGCCAAAGCCCTGGAAAGGTCTCCAAATGAGGGCACTGGGCCTGGCTCTGACTTTCTGCTCCATGATGCTGATGGCAGGAACGCTGGACAAGGCCCCTGGTTCTTGGCCATTGCAGCAGGTGACCAGGTGCTGGAGGAGGGGTGCTCAGCCGTGACCCGCTGCTCGGCCGGGCCCTTGGCTCGGACGTGCGAGCCTGACACGGTTTCCCACGTTACCCAGGAAACGCATGTGAGGCGTGTCCAGGACCTTCAAGAATAGCCTCTCAACAACCGTCCCTGCCTCTCCCCTTCCAGTTGCCCGGCTCCCTTCCTTCAGGGGCCTCTGCCCTGTGCAAGACTGAATTGTCTCTGTTCAGAGATCTCCCCCTCAGTTGGTGGGCTCCCCTGTGCCCGTCCTGCTGCAGGACTCCCCTAGGACCCATCCGCTGGGCTGTCTGTCTGGCCATGAAAGTGGGACAGTCCAGCTGCTGGGAAAGCACAGCAAGGGCAGGGCAGCCTCACGCCATGGGAGTCACCGCAGGGCTGAGCCCCTCTGCCTTCTAGTGCCCTCAGATTGACCCATGGCTGCTGCAGGTGGCAGCGGCCTGATCCAGGCACGCCCTGGTTTGGCTCATGCACCATCTCGGCGCTCTCCATCTCAGCTCTGCGTACAGCCGCCCCCCCTGGAATGCAGGGTCTGCTAAAGCCAGTAGCTGGGTTTGCCCAGGAGAGGGGTTTCCTCGAGCAGGCAGAATTCCTGCCTCTAGCCCCAGGTTGCAGCTGCTCCCCCACGGACAGCAGTGAAGAGATTGACTGTCTTCTCCCCACAGGTCAGAGTGGCGCTGGCAACAACTGGGCAAAAGGGCACTACACAGAGGGTGCCGAGCTGGTGGACTCTGTCCTCGACGTGGTGAGGAAGGAGTGCGAGAACTGTGACTGTCTGCAGGGCTTCCAGCTCACTCACTCCCTGGGCGGCGGCACCGGCTCTGGCATGGGCACCCTGCTCATCAGCAAAGTCCGCGAAGAGTACCCCGACCGGATCATGAACACCTTCAGCGTGGTGCCTTCCCCCAAGGTGTCCGACACTGTGGTGGAGCCCTACAACGCCACCCTGTCCATCCACCAGCTGGTGGAGAACACAGACGAGACCTACTGCATCGACAACGAGGCCCTGTATGACATCTGCTTCCGGACCCTTAAACTGGCCACGCCCACCTACGGTGACCTCAACCACCTGGTCTCCGCCACCATGAGCGGCGTCACCACCTCCCTGAGATTCCCTGGCCAGCTCAACGCAGACCTGAGAAAGCTCGCAGTCAACATGGTGCCCTTTCCTCGCCTCCACTTCTTCATGCCTGGCTTTGCCCCACTCACCGCCCGCGGCAGCCAGCAGTACCGGGCCCTCACTGTCCCCGAGCTCACCCAACAGATGTTTGATGCCAAGAACATGATGGCGGCCTGTGACCCACGTCATGGCCGCTACCTGACAGTGGCCACGGTCTTCAGAGGCCGCATGTCCATGAAGGAGGTGGATGAGCAGATGCTTGCCATCCAGAGCAAAAACAGCAGCTACTTTGTGGAGTGGATCCCCAACAATGTCAAGGTGGCCGTCTGTGACATCCCACCCCGGGGGCTGAAGATGTCCTCCACTTTCATTGGGAACAGCACGGCCATCCAGGAGCTCTTCAAGCGCATCTCTGAGCAGTTCACCGCCATGTTCCGCCGCAAAGCCTTCTTGCACTGGTACACGGGCGAGGGCATGGATGAGATGGAGTTCACAGAAGCCGAGAGCAACATGAACGACTTGGTGTCAGAGTACCAGCAGTATCAGGACGCCACAGCCGAAGAGGAAGGGGAGATGTATGAAGACGATGAGGAGGAATCTGAGGCCCAGGGTGCCAAGTGAAGCCTCTAGAGTTGGCCTTGTGTCAAGTTTCTCACCATGACGGTCAAGGTTCTATAGCATCCTCCTGTCCAACATAGACCTCCATCTTCACTACTTGTTAGCTGGGTACTAGACCGCTGGCATTAGTTGCTTCTGATTAAGGGTTCCAAATTTTAAACCATTCAGTATTTACTAGCCATCTCCCCTCCCTGTTCTTGAGTTCCCACAGCGATGCCCCCTCCTCATGACTTTAATGTCAATGACCCTGATTTATTTTTTACTGGTTTGTGTCAATTTTTATTTTTTTGGAATACTTAATAAACTTATTGCTGTCCAGAACTGCCTGTCTGCCACATTCCTGCTCCAGCTCTGGGGCTTCGCAAAGGGGCGCCAAGTGGGTGGGTTTGGTGGGGAGCATGGCCATGCCGCTTGTGAGCCGAGTGGGGATGCTGTTCTTCTCCCCTTGGTGTGCTGCACATCTCTTAGATTCCCAGGGGCTAAAAGCTACGGGTTTGGGTGGACCTTACTGAGTTTCCCTGGGAGTTGGGCACCTTTGAAATGTCAGCTTGAATCCCTCTGGGCAGCCCCTTCTGGAAACTGTCAGGGGTGCCTCAGAACTGCCCACAAGGGTCATGCACATGAGAAATCTGCACAGCATGCCAGCAGATGACTCCCCCTGCCCCTCTGCAATGTAATCTGCTCCTTGGTGGAGAACTGGGTGATGGTGACACTCCCACTCCAGAAACAACCCTGTAAGTGAGCTGCTGGAGTTAGGGTGGTGCTTGTAAGAGGCATTTCTCCTTCATCCTGACAGCCCAGGGCCCTCCCATGGGTCCGAGTTGGCACAGGGGCCACATGATGCTTGCAGGAGCAAAGCCTTCCAGAAATATTCCAGAGGCAGTTTTTCTTGCAGGATTTCCACTGCATGCATCTTGCTTGCTCAGGGCACTGCAGCAAGCTAGATCCAACTCAGCAACAAGCTGCTGTGGCTGACAAGGAATTTTCTAGCAGCTGTGGGTGAATGGGACAGCAGAGGCCCTTATGGCACGCAGCCTGGACTGATGGTCCTCCCACCACATGCTTGGCTAGAAGTGTCATCATTCATTTCACTTCTACGTTTTCCTATGCTAGAGATGTTTGGTTTGACAACAGCTTTGTAGAAGGGGGCAGGTGTTTGTGCCAGGGTGATGTGAGACTTTTGGCATGCCAGGAGGCTGTCCACCACTGTGAGATGAGCACACTGGTGCTGGAAAACCCCAGCAGTGATCAGAAGTGGAGTAACTAACCAAGGTGGTTTTCCATCTCAGCTATTGTCAGGCTCAGTAGACTCTGCAGTGCCACGCTGCACAAGCTGAGTCTCCCGCTGAGGCCTGAAGGCTCTTGGATTCGGAAGCCCCCGTGCTGTGCAATGGTTGAGTTTTGCAATAAATTCCATGGCTGAGGAATGGTGGAACAGCCCTGTCAAACCTGAGCTGGGCCTGCTCCAGGGTGTGGGATAAAACGGCCCTTGGGGAGGAACCTCTAGCATGGCGTGGGCTGGAAGGGATGGCTACTCACGGAGGCCATTCCCATGCTGAGCGCTGAAGGAGATCCTGCTAACAGCTGTAGCTTGAGTTGCTCCTAATATTGAGGCTAGACTCCCCCTGCTGCACCTGAACAAGCTGCCCTGCTCACTTGGGCTAACAGGGCGCCAAGCTTCATGGCCAGGCTTCTGTTGGTAGCATCTCTCCAGCTTTTTCTTTAGAGGGGGAGGGCTTGCAAGTGTGGGTGCATCTGACTATAGGCCTAGGCGTTGCCACGGGCTTCCTCCCATCGCACTTCCTTCGCCTCACGCAGCTGGTAGCTGCTGGCGGTTCTGCTGCCGCCTGGGGTAGCTGCATGAAGGCCTGAGCCCACATGCAAGCGGGGCAATGCTCCAGATGCCACCAGACGACAGCGGGCCGTGGCACGGCTGGGCGTGGGAGCACAGAGCAATGGAGGCTGCCCAGCGCTCTGAGGGAGGTGAGCTGTTCCCAGGGGCAGAGGGATGAGGCTAGATCTGGGGAAAGCTGAAGAGCAGGTGGGGTCAGGCAATTCAGCCTCCTGCCTTGAATCTGGCTGTAGACCTCCCATCCCTTTCCCTAACCTGCATGGCCTGGGCTCCTTGGCCACTCCCTTCACTCACGTCAGCACTCCTTTCCACTGCCAGTTTCCATGAGAGGTGGAAGCTGCTGATTACTCCCTCAGCCAAGGACCTGCGAACCGGTGCCCTTGGCCAGGGAAGGGGTCCAGCCCACTGCAGCAGTGTGGGCCTGTGGGGAATGGGAGAGGTGGGCATGCTAAAGAGGGTAAGTACGTGGTTTGTGAAGAGAGTCTCTCCTGCCGGCGCTGAGCAGCTCCTGCTGGGCTACGTAACTGCCCCTACGGCAGGGGTGGGACTTGGACTGCTCCTCCAGAACCAACCCCGGCCGGCATGTCTAGGAAAGGCGGTGTTTGAGCTCTCCAAGCAGAAGTCCAGCCCCATTCAGCTGTGGAGCCCTAACTAAGGCATTTGGACAGCCCCTTCCCCCCGCCCTCCCAGCTCATGAGAGAGGGACTAGCTTGGACAAAACACACTGTCCAGAGCTGGCTTTGTTCCCTGCCCCTGTCCTGTGTCCCCTGCTAAGGATGCATTTCCTCCTGCTCTCAGTACATGCCAGCCCATGGGCTCCCTGGGGGAACAAAATCCTCTTGCCTGCTTTGGGGTAACCAGGGAGTGGGCCAGGCTGGCCCTTCCCCTGCTGGAGGAACATGTCTCCGCCCTTGTGCACAGGGTGGCTGCAAGGGAGGGGGAGGTTGTGCTGTACTGGCAGAGGGACCATCCTGTTGGGGGGGCCAGACTTGCTCTGCCTGTGCGTTAAGGGACTAGTAACCTCCAAGGAGGGTCCAGAAATAGCTACCTCTAGCCATCTCCGGAGCTGCTGCCTTCTCCAGTGTAGCCCCAAATGTTGCTCCCTGTGCAGCTCTGGGAAGTGCTGAGAGCCCAGTGTAATGCATGGCCTGTACCTGGTCCAGGGCACTTTCCAGATGGAGACAGAGCTCACCATGCTGGCCTGCTCATTCTCCTTTGGACAGGAGCCCAGATTCCACCAGCCTAGGCCATGGGAGGGTGAGTGTTGGGCACACGGAGGCTGCCGTTTGTCCACGTGTGAACCAGCTAATGTGCCATTCCACAGCGGAGGCTGCACCGGCTGATTCCTGGGATGGGGAAGGGAAAGTGTGAACGTCCAAGTGGGTTTTGTTCTCTCCTGCACTGGGCGGGACGTGTCCCAGCCTGCCCTACTCCTGAGGCACGCTCAAGCTGGGCTCACGCCTTTGTGACCTGGTGCTTAAAGCTGAAAGAGGACTAAACAAGGAGAAAATTTAGGTCATTCCTTCTCTGCCCCCCAATCTGCACCCAACCCCAGCGACCTCAGACCATCCCCCTGCCATGTTTTGTGCTCCTGGCTGGGGTGTGGCTTTGGAGGAGGGCTGGCCTCCAGCCAGACCTGCCCTGCTCCTGCCTCCTTTGTCTGCCGTGTTGGGTCCTGGCCCCAGCTCTGCCCAGAAGGAGGATACAGCGGTGGGGAGGGCTGCTGGCCATGGAGGAAGGGGATTGTCTGCTTCTTTCTTCCCTGGGGAACCTGGTTACTGCCCCTTGCCCACCCCCCACCGACAGGCTGCTTCCTGCTGCAGCCCCCTCAGCCTCCCCCCAGTCTGATTGTAAACAACGTGCAGATGAGGTGTGGGAGCTGCTGGAGGGGGGTGTCAGGCAACAGGGCCCCCCTCCCCAGGTTCTCTGAGAGCAGAACAAGGGCCAGCTGCCTCTACAAGTGCAGTGTGCCAGTGTCTGTTGTGACAGCGCACACGGGGGCCACGTTAGCCATCCGTGTGCACGTCAGTAACTGCTGCTGCACTCTCAGGCATCTGCCTCCTGTAAAAGCTGGATCCTAAACACCTCTGGGGCCATAAAAGCCAGTGATGCTCAATGGCCTTCCCCATGGGCCCCCAGAAGGCACTGCCGACTGTGCACCCGCCCTGGGAACGGCTGGGGCAAGTGCTCCCTCATCTGAAAACGGCCGTGGGAGCCAAGCTGCACTAGCCCTACACGCAGAGCCCTTTAGCATTGGGATTGGTCACCATTTATAGATGGCCCCGAGCCCTCAGCTGGGCTGGTTGTGCTCAGTGTTGCACAGACACTGTGGGAGAGCATGTAGCCCTGGTGTAAAACAGACAGGAGGGAGAAGGGCAGCAGTGGAGGAGGATGTGGCGGGACACAGCCTAGCTGGGCACCTAGTTTTCAGGCTGAGTCAAAACTGCTTCTAAAGCCCCAGATAAACAAGAGGTTTGAATGCGTTCCCAGAGGCCTCGGGGCTGGCCCTGGCTTGCTGCAGCGAGTACAGCGGCAGTGGAGCTTTAGCTGAGGGAGTAGCTTTGTAGGTTATTCTGGGGAGGGCACTCCATGGGCACGGGGAGCGGGGACGAATGTGCCAGGGGCTGGCGGAGGAAGCAGACAAACGAGTGATGGAGGCTTTTTACAGACATGAAGTCATCCCCGCAATGCTCCCCTCAGGCAGCTCGGTGTTGCCAGCCCCACTTTAAAGAGGGTGCAAGGATCTTCCCAAGGCTGCCCAGTGAGTCAGGGGCAGAGCCTTGGAGAGAACCCAAATCTCCCAGTTCTGTGGCTCAGCCACTAGCCTCCGATTCCTGTCATTTGGCTCTCCGGGAGAGATGGGGGCTGAGTGCAGAGATGGGACCAAGAGAAGCCCAAAGCTTGTCCGGCCACGTGGCCTTTTCTTCTCCAGATACTTCTGTGCCCTTGAGCCTCCAGGAGCCCCCTTTGCCAGCTGGTGCCTGGCAGGGAACTGGCATGGGGGTAAAGGAGGAGCCGAGCCCGCCGCGTCCGTGTGCCTAGGCCAGGGCAAACAGGAGCAAAGGAGAGACATGGCTGTGCTGGACAGGGTGCTGTGGAGTGTGATTGCCTGGGTTATTGCTACAAATCCACAGGCTTCTCCTTGTTGCTAGCTTGCTCTCTATGGGATCCCCGGACTTCAGGGCAGCAGTGGGGCCAGAGCGCAAAGGCTTAGCCCTCCAAAGCATAAGCCTGAGGCAAGCCCAGGCACGCCCCAACCTCCACAAGATTATCTATAGATACTTTGTGCTTTATAAGTAATTATATTAATGAGCCTGTATTTGCTTTTTTGACCCTAACATGACACTATTATTACTAACAAGTTAAAAGTGCTGCTAGAATTCCTTAACTTCCCCTTAGATTAATACTTATTCAGCGGTTTCCCCATCTCCTCCCCATAACACTCATTTAGCACTTTCACAACTGCCCTTCTGACCTCAGGTCAGTGACTTCTTGGAAGTCTATGTAGGCCCAAGGTTCAGACAATGTCTGGAAACCCCCTCACCAACTTCCCCCTAGTAACAACAATTCAGCAATTTTGTCTAAATTGCCAATAGACTAATGAAAAACAAGATAAGGCCCACTCCCACAGGGAGGTGTGAATGCTGTCAAGAAATAATGAGCCAATAATATTATGTTATGTGTAATGATGCTATGTATAAATATTCATGTAGTTTTGTAAGGTATATAAGGCTTCGCCCCATTATAATCGGGGCTCAGCCTTTGGAAATGATTCCGCTGAACCGGCTGCCGGCAGATCAATAAACTGCTGTTTCCTCATTTCGGTGTCCCTCTCGCAAGTGTTCCTGAGATCTTGCTACAAGCCTATGCTTTTTGCATTAAAGGAGAATCTCCTCTTGCTGTTAACACATCTGGCCTATGACACACGGTGAAGCAGTTCTGATGATAACCAGCAGAGGGCAGCGCTGCGATACACGCTAGCCAGCTAATTGCAGCTGCAGGTGGCTGTGCGAATGGCCCGGGAATTTATGGGGCCTCAAACATCACAAAGCCAGTGAGCCATGGGCAGGATGAGCTGGGAAGGGCCCAGCCTGTGCACTTCCCCATCGCTCGCTGGTGTGGAGGAGGCAGAGGCCTGGTCCCAAGGGTCATGGGGACAGCCCCTGATGGGAGAAGGAGGCAGAGACCCGGAGAACAGGGCGGCCGCGCTAGCGAACGGCTCTCGGACTGCTCCACAAAGGGAGGGGGGCGGCAGGAGCTGCGGGCCAGATCTGCCAGTGCTCGGCACCGCGCACGCTGGGCAACTGCGAGCCGGGGCCCGGCTGGGGGTGCCGGGC
>ML675639.1:3868036-3913822 GCA_007922155.1 Mesoclemmys tuberculata
CGGAGAGTGACACGGGCCCCTGCGGCCTCCCTGGGCCCCGCCCCCTGGGGTGCCTGCAGGCGCCCGCCCGTGCCCCGCGCGGCGGCTCGCCCGGCCCGGCCCGCCCCGCGCGCTACAATGTATCAGGCGCGGCCGGAGCCGGGCTGCGCGCGGGCCCTGAGCAGGTGAGGCCGGGCGGGCGCGGGCCCTGCAGGGGGCGGGGCCCAGGGAGGCCGCAGGGGCCCGTGTCACTCTCCGCCCCGGGATCGGGCCCGGCCGCGGGAGGGAGCCTGCAGGGAGCCCCAGCCCGCCCAGGGCCCTGGCCCCTTCCCAGCGGCGGGGCGGGGGCTCCGCCGGGGCCAGGCCCCTGCGCGACTCTTCGTGCGGCCCCGGGCCCGGTGCGGGGCCGCTGGGCGAGTCCCTTTCCCCGCTCGGCCCCGGCCCGGTGTCCGGCCTGGGCGCTGCCTGGGGGGAGCGCCGGGAGGGGCCGTGATTTGGGGGTGGGAGCAGAAACCTGTCCAAACCCAGCTCTGCCCTGGGAGCAACGCCCTGCCGTCCCACCCGCGCTCCCAGCCAGGCTTCGAGTGATGATGTCAGTCCGCTTTCGCCCCCCGGCCAGACTGCCCGAGGTTTTGTAAGAGCCTTTCTTTGGGGCCTAACTCGCCAGCGCCTTCATTGGAGCAGAGCTGCCTGTTCACACCAGTGGGTGTGCAACTTCAAACGTTGTGAGCCAGCTTTCGGCCCCGTCGATTGTCACAAGTGAGAGCGGGCAAATCCTCCATTCTCTCTAGCCCTTAGCCAGGTTCTGCTTCCTCTGTGCACATCTCTGGGAAACTCAAAGCGTGTCTCGGTTCTGGGTGCGGGATTGTTTGGGTGTCAGATGCCAGGGGAATGGCTCAGAAAAATAACTTGCTTGCTCTGGAGTTCTGAAAGAGAGAGACATCTTTCTGTGTGTTGTGGGTTTTGGAAAAGCGTGTGCATGGCTGCCTCTGCAGCATTACAATTGGAGGCTAGACTGATGCTGACAAGCGTCTGTTTGTAGTGAATGAGATCAGAAATGGTTTCAGGAAATGTAACGTCAGGGAAAGCAGCTCTCCTGCTTTTAAAATTCCCCTTTGGATGTCAGGCTAAGTCAGGAGAACTAGGAAGTGAATTTGATCACGCTAGAATTGTTGTCAAGCGGTCAGACAATTCACTTAGCAAACTGCATTGTTGTTATTGGAGCGCCAGCAGCGTGTCCAGCTCTGCCGAGAGCGGCAGGCAAACATCCACAGGCACGCTGGACAAACCTTTTCAAAGAAAAAAAATCCTTGGAAGGGACACAAATCCTTCTGTTTCTGGACACGAGGGCAAACTCAAAGGGCTTGTCTAAGCACAAAAGTTGTACCTCTTATAATCATATCAGTTTAGTTAATCGGTACGTCCTCCCGTCTGCTTGTACTGCTATAGTTATTCCCTTCCCATCTGGGAACAGCTGTCCCAGTAAGCACCTTTGCACTGATACAGCTGAGCCCGCACTAGGGGTTTTACAGTGTAACTCAAACCACCCTACATAGGAATGACAGTGCAAATGCTGTGTAGGCCAGGGGGCTGGGACGGCGCTGCCCTGTGGGCAGACTGTTCCATAATTGTCCACCTTGAGCCCTCATATGAATGAGGCGGGCCACTCAGATTCAGCCTGGCCATTCCCTACCAGCGGCCTTGTCTTTGCCAGCCATAGAAAGTGTGCTTGTCACTCCCGTGAGCTGGGGCCAGGTAAACCCTGAAGGGAGTCAGTTGAAAGTCTTCACGTGAGTTAGCCGGTCGAAACCGGTGGGGTCCGAAGGCCGGAGGTGGGCTGGGGAGCCCCAAGAGAGCGATGGAGTGGTGGGGCTGCGGCCCAGAGAGGGTTGTTTGCATTATAGTGGTGCCTTGCATCCCAGGTCCAGGGCCTGCAGGGTGTGAGGTGCCTTTCCCATTGTGTCTGTGCAGCACCTAGCACAATGGGGTCGTTGGATTTTTCACACCTCTTGTTGGTGGCAGGGGTGAGGTGAGGGTGTACATGAAATCGGTTCAGTACGTGGAGGTGTTCACAAACTCCCCGGTTCTCTGGTGTTATAATTGTGTGGCTAGGTTAAGATCCTCCCAGAACGCCAGAAGCCAGGGCTTGCCCAAGGAAAAGACACTCGAGGACGCTTCTCTTCAGACACTTGTTTCTGTGTGTGACTCAGGGCTCGTCTACACATGAGACGCGGCAGCGGGACGCTTACTCCAGCAGCAGAGGGATTCGCCCATTGGCGTAGTTAATCCACCTCCCTGAGAGGCAGGAGCGAGGCGGATGGAAGAATTCTTCCACCGAGTTAGTACTGGTCACACCAGGGTTAAGTCAGCTTAACTGTGTCGCTCAGCGGGGTGGATTTTTCTCTGCCTTTTTTGTTCCCTCTGTGCCTCAGTTCCCCATCTGTAAAAGGGGAGTGAATACTCCTGTCTATCTCCGTATGTCTGTCTGTCTGGAGTGTAAGCTCTTCAGGGCAGGGACTCCTGCTAGGTGTATGTACAGCCCCTAGCACAATGGGGCTCGGAGCTCTACTGGGACTGCCAAGCGCTATCAGCGCACATTTAGAGTGCCGTTGGTGGGAGTAACTTCCCAGTGGCCAGAGCTGAGGGGGGGCACCATGTGCCGGGCCCTCAGGTGCGTGGGTGATGGTGGCGTGCTTAGAAGTTATTTTGGTGATGGCAAGTGGAGAGACTGGTTCTTCTACCTGCTCTCCTGCGGAGCACACACCCTGCAGGGCGGGCAAGGACCGTGGGAGGATGCTGTGCTGGAGAAATGATCCATCGATTCCAGGTTTAAGTGGAAGCTGCCCCGGCTGGGCCAGGTGTGAGGGAGGGAATCCGGCATTGCCGGCTCTTGTGTCACTGGCAGAGAGGAGACGAGCGCTGGTGTGGGTGACGCCCTCCGGTGCAGGCTCTGGTGTGCGCTGCTCCCTTCAGCTCTGGGCGGTCCCTGCAGGTCGGCCTGCTATGGAATATGACGAGAAGCTGGCTCGGTTTCGACAGGCCCATCTCAACCCCTTCGACAAGCAGCCGGGGCAAGGCCAGCAGGACCCGAAGGCTGGGGAGGCGGATGAGGATCTGTCGTGTCGAGGTCAGTGGGGGGTCCCTCACCCACAGTGGGGTGCCTCATATGTCTACCCTCTGTGGTGGAGCATGCAGTGACGGCTGGTGGGACTGTCCTATGGAGCTCTCGGAGAGCCACAACCGAAGGGGGGCCCTCTGACCCCAATCCTCCCCCACCAGCTCCCTGCAAGCAAAATTGCTGCCAGAGACCTAAGTGCTGTTATTGGGGTGCCCTGGAGGTGGGGGGGAGGAGAAATGAGATTCTCCTAGGAGAAGGGGGTTGCGGGCCAGCCTTTCCCTGCCGGGCTGGCTCCCAGAAAGGCAGTCTGGGCTCCAGGAGCGCCTAAGTCTATCCCCAGCTCGCTGCTTGGCCAGGTTACGTGGCGTGTGGATGACACGAAGCTCCAAGCGTTGGCTGATCTCGCAGCTGCTGCAGCCGTCTCTTCCACCGCTCTCCTGGGGGCGGGAGGGCAGAGGGTGCGCAGTGAAACAGGAGAGCTCTTTCCCAGCGTGTCTGGGCACTGAGTGGTGCGAGCTGTGCGCACAAGTCGGGGGCACGAGTGGGCATCTCTGGGTGAGCTGTTGAGAAGGTGACCCTGGCAGATATGCAGGGGCAGCCACAAGTGACCCCCTCCCCTGCGTCACCAGGATTTGGGTGAGTCCCCGGGAGGGGCCGCGACACGTTGGTGCCCCTCAGACCTGGTGTCTAGAGCTGCTCCTAGAGTTGGTCAGCCCCCACGCCCAGTGCCCTTCGCCGTTCAGTGCTGTGGGGGGCCCAGCAGGCACCAGTGCCCGCATTCTGCAGGGGTGAGCCTGGCGCTTGTCCTGCAGCCGGGCTGAGACCATCTCAGGGAGGTGGAGGGTGGGACGTTTCCTGCCCACCCTGGACAGTGCCTCCTCCCCTCGCCATGTGCCTCCGTTTGCCGCAGACTCGCTGCTGGGATTGTCTCACGGGGATCCCGGGTTCCAGTGTGCGGAGTGCGTGATGGACTTGGGGCTGGCGGAGGACCACTTCTCCCGCCCTGTGGTGAGTGACTGCGCAGGCGGTGGCTGGGGGTGGGCGGCCGGGTGAAGGCTGAGGCTGGCAGGGAGCCATGGGGAGCAGTGATTGGCCCGGCAGAGGCAGCCCAGGGAGTCTCTGCCCAGGGCGGGGAAGGGGCAGCGCTGCTCACAGCTTGGCCTGTCTCTCGCTTGCAGGGCTTGTTTCTGGCCTCGGACATCCAGCAGCTGCGGCAGGCAATCGAGGAGTGCAAGCAGGTGATCCTGGAGCTCCCCGAGCACTCGGAGAGGCAGAAGGACGCCGTGGTGCGGCTCATCCATCTGCGCCTGAAACTCCAAGAGCTGAAGGTGTGGCTTGGGGCCAGGCGACGGGTGGGTGCTGCGGCCAGCTAGAGGCTCTGCTGGCTTGATGGCTGGCGGAGGCCTTGGCTGTGTGGGCACAGAGCAGCCTGCTCAGGTGGCCAAAGACAGGGATCCCCCACGCGGCCCCGGAGGAGAGGGGAGTGCAGGCTCCCTGGCCCTCTGCTGACCTGCCGGCCAGGGCCCCGCGGCACCGAGCAGGATTCAGAGAGCGTGGCCCAGTGCTCGGCTGTTGTGTGGCCCAGAGAGCAGGTGCCCGTGCCCCGAGGGTGGTGGCAGGGGTGCCTGCGTGAGGCGACGGCCTGGCGCAAAGTGCGACTGGGCGAGAGTCTCCCTGGCTCAGCCCCACTCTGGCTGTATGGCAGGATCCCAGCGAAGACGAGCCCAACCTGCAGGTGCTCCTGGAACACCGCTTCTACAAGGAGAAGAGCAAGAGCGTCAAGCAGACGTGCGACAAGTGCAACGCCATCATCTGGGGGCTGATTCAGACCTGGTACACCTGCACAGGTGAGCAGGGGCCGCGGCAGGGTTGGAGGATCCTTCTCTTTCCCTGCGAGGCTGATCCCCTGAGCTCGCCCAAAGCTTCCCACTGGTGCTGGCTGCCGGGCAGATGGGAGGCAGCAGCCCCAGAATGCCGGGGTCCATTAGCAGACAGGAGTGCAGAGCCACGATGGCATGAGCGCACCAGCCACTCCCACGCTGCCAGCCTCTCTCCGCTGAGCCCTTCCCTGCCACCTTTGCAGCGGGTCCGAGGGTCGTGTGAGTGCTGGCGAGGGACTGGGCGCTCTCCAGCCGGCTTGGGCTGAAGCATGCCTGAGTCTGCATGTCCCCCCCAGGGTGTTACTATCGCTGTCACAGCAAGTGCCTGAACCTCATCACCAAGCCCTGCGTGAGGGCCAAGGTCAGCCACCAGGCCGAGTACGAGCTGAACATCTGCCCCGAGACGGGCCTGGACAGCCAGGATTACCGCTGTGCGGAGTGCCGGGCGCCCGTCTCCCTCCGTAAGTGCCGCCTGGGGGGTGCAGCCAGCGCACAGGCGGGGATTCGGGGCTGAGTGACAGGAGAGCCATTCCCCCTCACATCCACCAACCTGCCTACCGCAGGCGATGGGTTTGTGCCTGGCTCTGGAAGCTGTGTCCGCAGGACCTTGCCGCTCACACCAAAGGAGACCCCCATCAGCCGGAGGGGGCCGTTCCCTGTGGGCGTGGAGCCAGCGCGCTGGCGTGGGCCACCCTGGCTTGTGCACAGGCAGATTAGAACACAGAGCAGTGCGGGACCTGCCCGTGGTGCTCAGTTGGGATCTGCTCTCAGGAGTTCCTGGCTCCCAGATCTGTGCTCATCCCACTCGGGCTGGGTGCAGAGAGGGCGGGAGCATGGCTGGAACCGGTCGGGAGGCTGCCCTGAGCACAGGGGTGAAGGGAGCATGGGCCAAGCACAGGGAGTAGCAGGAGATGACAACAGAGATACAGGGAGGAGGCATCCGGGCACGTAGCTTCTAGTCCTGACTCTGCCCTGACTCACCGTGCACTCATGGGCGAGTCACGTCCCCTCTCTGAGCCTCAGTTTCCCCATGTACAGAACAGGGCCGGTGACGCTCACCCAGCCTCCCCGAACACTCACTGGAAGCGTTGGGAGGCTCTGCAGTCTCACAGGCTAATGGGGGACTGCAGGGAAGCCCTGCCTGGGCGGGTGGGAGCAGAGACCCCTGCTTTGGGATGAGGGGCTGCCGGGACTGGGCCAGGCCCCTGGCTGAGCTGGGGTCCTTGGACTGTGTCTGATGCACTGTGGTGGCTGCGTCCATCTCTGATGGCCCTGGGCCCTGTGCAGGGGGGGTGCCCAGCGCAGCCAGGCAGTGTGACTACACGGGCCAGTACTACTGCGGGAACTGCCACTGGAACGACCTCGCCGTCATCCCGGCCCGCGTCATCCACAACTGGGACTTTGAACCCCGCAAGGTGAGCGGGGTGGCGGCGCTGCTGGGCCCCACGGGGAGGGAGGGCGGGATGCGGTGCTAAGGGATGCCGAAGGCATGTGGCAGCTACCCTGAGCCAAGCCAGGGCACAGCCCGGGCAGGGGAGCAGGGAGCCTTTAACCTTTGGGCAGCAGCAGCAGCCCTCCAGCCCAGGCTGGCGGAGACCAAAGCTAGACCCTGCCTGCAGCTGGCGGTGTCTGGGGGCCTGCGACGCGAGCCCGGGGCCCTGCAGGGCCTCATTTAAAGATGGGAACTGCCCTAGGAGAGGTTCCCTGGCACCCCGCAAGAGAGATGGGGTCTGAGTATGGAGCAGGAGTTGGGCTGGCCCAGACATGGCTGCACAGCAGAGCCCCTCCCCTTTCTGGAATGGGGTGCATACCCCCCACCCATCCCTGGGGTGCATCCCTGACCTGCCAGAGCAGCTGCTCAGCATGGAGCGGGGAGAGTCCCCACCCCTCTGCGCTAAGGCATGGTCCTGAGTGGTTCCCCCCCACCTGGGGCTGCCATTTAGACCAGTGTTCTGTGGGCAAGGGACACCAGCCTGTCGCTTGTCAGCGGAGGAAACTCCTGCTGCTGTCCCTGGACTGGCAGCGGGGGTTGATGACGGGCGCTGTGTTCTCCGGGCCCAGGTCTCCCGCTGCAGCATGCGTTACCTTGCCCTGATGGTGGCGCGGCCGGTGCTCAAGCTGCGGGAAATCAATCCCCTTCTCTTCAACTACGTGGAGGAGCTGGTGGAGATCCGGGTGAGTGTGTCAGCTCGGCTGGCCTATGCTTGGGGTGCCTGCCCTGGCCCTAGGGATGGAGTCCCATCCCCAGACCTGGCTTGTGAGCGTGTCCCTCCTCCCAGGGAGGGGTGATCCACCCCACTGGCTGGGCCGGGAGCTGCTCCCAGGTGTGCGGGGAGTGCGTTGCCGCGCTGTGTTTGTACAGAACAGGACGTGTTTCAGGGCCTGACCCGACTTCCCACCCCTGGAGACGGGGGCGAGGGGGCAGATCATCCCACACCTGCTGCTGCAGGGCCCTCATGCTTCCCAGGAGACATCTGGTCGCTGTCAGCGCGGGTGCTGGGGCCAGGCAGTGGTTCCTATTCCTGAGCCCTCCCTGCCCGTCTCCCTGCAGAAGCTGCGTCAGGATATCCTGCTCATGAAGCCCTACTTCATCACCTGCAAAGAGGCCATGGAGGCTCGTCTGCTGCTTCAGGTGCGGGTGGGCGTGTCTGCGTGAGGGAGCTGAGACGTGCAGGGGCCGTGTGCGCGGTGGGGAAGGAGCTGAGCCCGTGGGAGCCCTTTGTGCCACTCCCCAGCAGGGCGCAAACCTCCCGCCTGTGCCCAGGACCGGTGCCTGGTGATAGCCACGGCATCTCCAGCCCAGGGAGTGCGGGGGCACGGCCCTGCCCGCCTGCTGGGGGTGAGAGCTGCAGTAGCGATTCCGTCTGGGGTCGGTTCTGGGCGGAGCCTAGGGCAGGAGAGCCGGGAGGTTGGCATTGCACAGAGCAAGCCCAGAATCCGGGGAGGGTCTGACGGGACCCGTGGGCTGCTCCCAGCCTGTGGCTGCTGCAGAGATGGGCCGGTGCTGACAGAGCCTCGGGGGGACCTGTGACCCCGATGGGTGCCTAGGCTGCTCACAGCAGTGTTACGTGGACTTGCTGTGGGACGGGCGCCAGTCTGCAGGGACCACAGAGTCACGGGCGGGGGAGCTTTCCCTCCAAAACGGTGGCACTGGCACGCCCAGCTGAGCAGGTGGGGACGGGTGGCCAGTCGTTTCTGTCTTGCAATTGCCCTGCTGTGTACTTTGTGGAATTCGGCTGCGGCACGCACCTGCCCCAGGTCCCGGGAGACTCCTCGGCTGCCTGAACTGCTGGGGCGGCCCTGGGGAGGAAGGCACAGGGAAGCTGAGGGCGTGATGTTCTCCAGCTTGCTCTGCGGCTGGTCCAACCCATGTTGGGTTGCGTGGACTCTGCTGCCGTCTGAGCTGCGGCTGGGGACGGCCTATTGGCAGGGGGGTGGGCGGCCGGGAGCAGCAGCGACTGACGGTGCCTCCCCTGCAGCTGCAAGACCGGCAGCACTTCGTGGAGAACGACGAGATGTACTCGCTGCAGGACCTGGTCGACATCCAGGCTGGGCGCCTCAGCTGCTCCCTGACCGAGATCCACACCCTCTTCGCCAAGCACATCAAACTGGACTGTGAGGTGGGGCTGGCTGGCTGAGCTGGCCCCTGGGGGTTGGCACCGAGGGGCAGCTGCTATCTAAGCCCATGGCCGCAGCATCGGCCACGGTGGCCAGAAAAACCTATTCCAGCCTCTCCTCCCTAGATGTGGGCAGATTTGCTAATTCCTGCATCTTCTCCTTTCTAGACAAATGCACCTGTGTCTAAACCCCTCTCCTGGCAAACAGGAGGCCTCAGTAAGCAACCCTACAGTGGCAAGAGAGCAGGCGTGCAGTGGGAGGAATTCCTCCTGGGAGGAACCTGTTTCCAGGGGAGGGATGGGGTGGAGTGGGGTAGGAAGGGGCCATTGTCACTGCCCTGCTGTATGTGTCGAACCACGCTCAGATGATGGAGGTGGGAACAGGACACGTGGCTGGGGAGCAGGGGCTGGAAGCGCTCAGGCCCCAGGGCTGGAATCTGCTGGAGCTAGCAGCTCCATGGTGTGTCAGGGGCTGGACCCCAGCGCTGACGGTGAGCGTGGAAGGGGGCCACACGCTACCCAGGGCTCAGTGTGCTTTGCTCTTGTCTCCAGCGGTGCCAGGCAAAGGGCTTTGTGTGTGAGCTCTGCAAAGAAGGGGACGTGCTCTTCCCGTTCGACAGCCACACGTCGGTGTGCACAGACTGCTCGGCTGTCTTCCACCGGTGGGTGAGGGGGCCCTGAGCTGCAAAGCTGAGTGGTGAATGTCCGCCCCTCGGGCGGCCTGGGCCAGCTCCTGCTGGGAGCAAGGGGCCCTGTTCTAGGAGGCCCACTCTCCAGGCAGTGAGAGCAGAGAAAACCCCAAGCTATGCAAAATGAGCAGGGTGTGGAGGCAGGCCCCGCATTGCCCTCAAGTGGCATGGCAAGGAAGTGGCCCTGGGCTGGTCCTGCCCTGGCATCACCTGGCACTGGCCCCGGGAGGGTCTCTGCTGGGCAGTGCCTGGGATGCACCTGGTTCAGCGGTGACCGTCGCTGGCCAGTCTGTTGATGTGCAGTTGGGTGACGCAGGTCCCTTCCCGAGCGTGGCATCCTGGACCTTGCCCGTGCCGAGGGAGAGGGGAAAAGAAGGATGAGGACAGCCCCTCCTGGCTGGGCTGGCTGGAGAAGCTGGCGTGGTGCCCTTTCCCAGGGGGCTGCACCTGCTCTGGGGAGGGGGACAGGGCTGCAGCCATGGCCCTCGCTGGCCCCGAGTCTCCCTGAGCGAGAAGGATCTCTGGGAGCTCTGCGGGTGGCACAGGTGCCTCCCAGAGCTGTGGGCGGCCTGGGCCAGTAATTCTGGGGGCGGGGGCATGCATCTCCATGCTAGCAGAGGGGCCCGCCGAGGCCCACGGAGCCCTGCACGTCTCAGAGCCGTGCTCCTGACAGCAGGGCCAGTGGGGTGTAACCTCCCTCCTCCTTGCTTCCAGGGACTGCTACTACGACAACTCGACCACCTGCCCGCGGTGCGCCCGGCTGAGCCTGAGGAAGCAGTCGCTTTTCCAAGGCCCCAGTATGGAGGAGGAGGCCTAGGGTCCCCCAGAACCACGGACCTCAGCACCAAAGACCAGTGGCGAGAACTGGGCTTTCTCAAGGGGTGTGGCTGACGCGCTGGGGCTCTCGTGGCGGCGAGGTCTGTGCTAGCTGTGGGGGATGGACTGGGCCAGGGAGGAAGATGCTGGACAGGACCGACTAGACGCTTTGCCCTGGGACTCTGGGCCAGTGCATCACGCGGCCGGTTCGGAGAACCCCCTGAGCAGTGGGACGGCAGGAGCTCCTGCGGGCCTTCTTGCTGTCCCACAGCCTGCAGCTGCTCGGGCTTGCCGCCACACGATGAAGCAGGACGTGCCCTGTGCTGCGGCAGGTGTTAGCAGGTGTGGCAATGAGCAAATCCCTGGTGAAAGGAAACACTGACTTGTGCAGCCGCCAGGGAGAGATCAGCCTGGAGCAGGGCTCCCTGAGACTCGTACTTGCTGGTGATTTGCCCCCTGGCCTTTGCTGAGTGTTGGGTTCCCTGCTCATTTAGTGCAGAGGTGGGAGGGAGGGCGGGGGGTGGCTGTGGTGAGGAAAGGCTGCTGTGTGCGGCAGCAAATCCTCCCACCCCCCACTCTGACCCCAGCTCTGAGCCCTAATGCGAAGAAGTGCATTTCTAAGACAGCCTCTGCAGGCCAGCAAGCCACCTGGCCTGGCGTGGAGAGCCAGCCTCCAGCAGCATTACAGCACCCTCTGCCCGCCACTCAGTGCTCTCACCTTGGTGCATTCACGTTCAAAGCGTCATGTTGGTCTGGCCTCTGAAGGGCCAGGCTGGCTCAGGGCGTGGGGCCAGGGAGCCTCTCCTTGAAGTCACTGATGTGGCCCAGCTGGTTTGTGACAGGGCTGGCAAGGCATGTGGGTGCCAGGAGTCTGAGACTCCGGCCAGTCCCCAGGGGACAAGTATCCACATCACCACCCCATTACCCATCACCTCCCCTCCCTCCCTTGCTACTGCCTGTTGCCTCGTCTGTCCTGCTGCTGCTGTTACTGGTATGGAGTGGAGGCTAGCTGGGGCCATCTCCCCATGCTGCAGTCACACCTGCCCATTGCAGCCTTGTCCCGTTCTTTGCGGCGTTCGCTGCAACTGCAGCGGTCACAAGCCAACCTCCCCTGCTGACTGTGCCCCTTTAAGGCTCAGTTACCAAATCGAAAAAAACAAACAGAACTTGCTGGAGGACTGTCCAAGTCGCTGCCTCCCTCCTCCTGCCCAGATCAGGTGGGTCAGCCCGTGTTTCCTTCCTTGGGATCCATGGCTTGCCCCCTCTCTCCCAGGCTGCTGGGGTACTGTGCTCCCTGCGTGTTGTGCCCCAAGAGGGGGCTCTGTAAAAGGCCAGATCCCACGGAGGAAGATGCCCGGGTCCGTCCCTTTTAGTGCTGGAGCTACTAAACCAAGGCTGGGCATTGCTTCCCACCAGCGGATGTCCTCAGCGAAAAGAAACAAGGACTCCAGGCTGCTGGGCCCCTGGCAAGGGGAAGGGGGCAGGCTTTGTGCCCCAGGAAGAGATGGTGTCTCCTGCGTGCAGCTCTGCTGAGCCCTGACATGAAGGAGGAACGGTAACCCGAGTCTGCCTTTTCCTGCGGTAGGGGAGCGGGGCTGCACGCTGGCTGTGGAAGGCCGAGCCTCTCCTGCCCTGGGGAAAGTGGGAACTAGCAGGCTGTCTTCTAATCACTTTTTCCTTTGGTTGGTTCCCACTCCTGCAGCCCTGGCTAGTGAAGGGGGGGCTGTTGCACTGGGGGAGGGGCTGTGTGCGACACACCGTAGATAGCAACTGAAACACACGCTACCTGTTTTTAACCCTCTTGCCTGATTTCCCAGGAGAGGCCATTTTTCAGCTGCTGGGCCATTTCCACTCCCTGGGGATAGGGGGCTTCCATCTAGTCCCAGGGCGCAGAGCAGACTGAAGCCAGCAAAGGCTTAGCGCTGAATTCTTATCAATGGAGATGTGACTTGAAAGGCCAAGCTGCTGAATGGGGTTTGAGCTGTCCAAGGCTGGGGGAACTGAGCTGGGCTAAAGGAAGCACCACCACTCAACCACCTGCCTTTAGGCGGTGTAAAGACATTACTGCCACTTTCCATGCTCCCTCTGACCCCTTCCTCTGCCTGGATCATAGCGTTTGCTATTTGCAAACACTGGTTTTATTACCAGGCTTCTATTAAGCCCAATGCTTTGTTTTCACTCGCTCATTTCATTTCTTTCTCAATGGTTCTCTGATGAAACTTTTCATACCACCTGACCCCATCCCTCCCCACCCCATCTCTCTGGTGCAGGAATGTTCCAAATTTAAACACTACCACTAGCATTAATTCAGTGATTGTGCATGAGGCAGCTTTTTCTCTTCCTGTTTTTCCCTTCGCAATGTGGACATTGGGTCTGCAGGGTTTGGTGTGGTTGTCATGGCCAAAGCACCTACATTCTACTGCCCTTTTCAGATGTTTGTAACTTTCACCTACTAGGCCGAAATGTTCCAGTGCTGGTCTCTGAGTGAAGATGAACCCTTGGAGAAAGCTTCTGTGAAATCAGTTCTAACTTTCTGGAGAAAGCTGGACCTTGTCTCTTAGTTAAAACCAACTACCAAATGTTTGGTACATGCCTCAAAAAGTGAGCTGCTGCCTTAATGTTCTCTTAATAGTTTTATTTTTAATGGCTATTCTGCAAGGGAGGGTGTGCAAAAATGCTTTAACACTAGCGGGAGCACTTTAATTGTTGTACAGATGTGTCTATGCCACTTGCCATGTTGTTTCTATGAGTAGAAATAACAACCCTTCTACAGAATTGCACTGTCCAAAAATCACCGTTTACCTCTAAATCCGACTTACAAATAGATTTTTTTTCTTGATTTCTAGAAACACCTTGTTTGCCTGTGTGGGTGACAGATGGGAGATGTCAGGCTCCAAGCAGGCACGGGGGAGGGTGGTTGTGAAGCTGGGGTGAGTGGTTTTTTGTTTGAAAAATGTTTAGTTCCTAATCTTGCAACAGCACAGTCTTAACAAAGTGTTCCCCCTCCCCCTTTCAGCCAGCCACACCCCTAGCCTAGGTTTAAATGTGTTGCAAGGAAGGGCAGCTGCTCTCCCACATGCTAGCTGAAGACTGAAAACCAGCACGTGCCACAGGTGTGGTCACACGTGCTAGCCTGTGGCAGGATGGCCAATAGTGGGGAAAGATGCAATTCCCACCTGTTCTCAGTACATCACCTTCTGTGGTATCTTGTATAACCCCCGTCATAAGTGTCAGCTCCAGTGCCATTGCACCTGTGATGAGTGTCGTGGGCTAGCTACTTCAAGGCCTTTATTAAATGCACCTTGGAAAGAGCAAAGGCAGCAGCCACCAGGCCGCACTATCATTTATTCTGTGCTTGTGTATCGTTCCCAGACCCTAGGATGCTGTAACTGGGGCCGTACTTCAACTAGCACAAACCACCTGCAGACAGAAAGGATGGCGTGAGCCTCACCTGCAGCCAAAAGGGGGAAGTGGCTGTGTGCACTTCAGTGCGCCTGCCAGGCTGGGTAGACAGACAACTAACTCTGCGTGAACTACGGACTAAAAATAGCAGGGGCCTGGGCCAGCTACCTGAGTACAAGCCTGCCTGCCCTTTGCCCCAGGTCTGGCCTTGTGGGGCTAGGCCATACTGCAATGTCCACACTATTTTTAGCAGGTAGCTCAAGCAGAGTGAATGTGTCTGCCCAGGGTGGGAAGCATGCTTCCAACTACACCGCAAATCTACCCTTTTATGCAGTCTAATTCTGTGCCATAGCTGCCCTCCTGTCCAGGAGTTACGTCAGGTGGGGAACAAAACCATTTGGCTGACGCTGCTGCCTGTAACGCACATAGCAGAGGAGGACAGACGCAGTAGCAGCAGCAAAAGTTTGTAGCAATGACGTCTCCATCCAAAAGTGGAAACGGTGAATGACAAAAACAAAACCTCATGGGAAGGTTTCCTGTGGTTACACCGTAACTTAAAGGCTGTAACAAGGGGGAGGAATGGGGGTATCAGCACAGGAATCTAGGGCACAATGGTACTGATTCAATAAACCACTGATTCTGATCATTTTCATGTGTGTCATTGCTTGTTCCTTGAAGGCGGGGCGGGCGGGGGATCAGGCATGGTCAGACAGGTCGCTGAGGTGAACTGGCGCCTGCTGGGTCTGTCATCACTGCTGTTGTTGCACTGAAGCTTGGGGAGGAAAGTCCAGTTGCTAATGGAGTAACGACTCCAGCATGACTCTGCATTCGCTGGGGCACGGAGTGGCTGGGTCAGTGGGGAGGGTGCCCCACGGGGACAGGCCCAGGCCGAGCACACGCTGGTGGGGCTGGCCCGGGGCGCTGCCCTGCGTTAGTTCTAGCGGAAATGAAAACCTGCTCGTGGCACTGCCCCCCCCCCACTGCAGTCACAGCCCTGCAGTGTGGACACGGGGGGGGCTGGGTCTGCCCCCCGCGCTACTCACAGCCCCGCAGTGGGGGGGCTGGGTCTGCCCCCCGCGCTACTCGCAGCCCCCCCGCAGTGTGGGGGGGCTGGGTCTGCCCCCGCGCTACTCAGCCCCCCCGCAGTGTGGACGGAGGGGGAGGAGCGAGCCGCGGTCTGTCCCCGCGCTGGGCCCGGCCCGGCCCGGCCCGGCGGGTCTCTCCGGAGGCACCACCCCCCCCGCCAGCCGGCCTGAGGCGCTAGACAAGGCGCCTGCGCATACACAGACGTCGTGGGCGTGAACTCCGCGCATGCGCGTCCAGTCTGAGCGCGCGGGGGGAGGGGAGTGGGCTGGGCTCGGAGTCGCGGGAATGATCCATCGGCTCGCGGCGGGGCCCGTGGCGCCGCCCCTGGCTGCCCTGTGGCGAGGGGGCTGCCGCACGCGCAGAGCGGCTGGGCTCGGGGAGGGGGCCGCGACCCGGCAGGTGAGAGACGGCGGCTTCTTTTCCGGCATTGTCGTAAAAGGTACGGCGCCGAGTGCCCGCCCCCTCTCGGGGCCACGGCCGTCGCCGGCGTGACGTCACCGACGCGCCCGCCCGCTGCGGCGATGACGTTGTCCGCGCGCTCGGAGAGGAGGGCTGGCGATCGGGGGGCGTGGCGCGCTGGTTCGAACGAGGCCGCCCGCCGCGCTGTGACCGGGGTCAAGGCCCCGCCCCCCGCACAGGCCCCGCCCCGGTCTCTGCCTTGGGCCCCTGCCCCCGCGGGCCCCTTGCGGTGCTGCGAGTTCCCTCAGAGCCCCCCCCCGCGGCTGTGCCTCCCCCCCCGCGTGCCACAGGCAGCCGGGCCGTCCTGGCGGGTCGCGCCAGCACCTCCCCCCGCCCCGCCCCGAGCCCCCTCCCCGGGCCCTGCCCCCCCGCCCTGCCCCGAGCCCCCTCTCCCGGGCCCTGCCCCTCCCCCGCCCTGCCCCGAGCCCCCTCTCCTGGGCCCTGCCCCCCGCGCCCTGCCCCTAGCCCCCTCTCCTGGACCCTGCCCCCTCCCCCCCGCCCTGCCCCGAGCCCCCTCTCTCGGGCCCTGCCCCCTCTCCCCCGCTGTGCTCTGAGCCCCCTCTCCCGGGCCCTGCCAGCACTGGTGCCGAGGGCTATGTCGGGCCTGCCAAGCAACGCACCATGGGCCCCCAGGCACGCTGGGTCTGTATGGAGCCGGTCAACTAGAGCAGCCTCGGCGCTGCTCTGAATTAGGCTCGGGCTGCCTGCGGTCCCAGCAGGTAGTTGGAGCACCATAGCACTCGGCCCGGCCCCCGGGGGACTGTACAGTCATGGGTCAGCGGTGTGCAGGAAACTAATGCTCTTCACTGTCCTAGTGGCTCCAGGGGCTGCGCACGCAGCAGCAGGATTGTCCAGGCACAGTAGCATCCTCTTGGCAATGGCTCTGCTCAAAGCCACCCAAAGGTACGTCTCTCCAACACAGCTCTTTGCAGGGCCTTTTGCTTCTGCCAGCTGTTGTGGTATGTCTGTGGTTGGCAGAGGGCTAGAGACATTAAACAATAAGAGAGCAAATACAAGATCTGAGTGAAAGGGCTTTGGAATGGCTTGTAGAACATCAGTGTGCACCAAGCAGGGGCTGCTGCTGCAGGTCGTAGGGGTTTTAATGATCTAAGACAACAGGGAGCAGAGATGTGGCCAAACTCCTTGGGGCAGGGACTGACTTTCTGTTCCGTGTTTGTCCAGTATCTGGCCCCATGGGCTCCTAGGTGCTACCATAAGATGCCTAATAACGTACATCGCTTGGCACTGTGGGGTCGTGGGCCATGAGTGAGACTCCCAGGCAATATGGTAATACAGCTAGCTACATTCGTGATGTTAAAGGGACATCAGCTTAAAAATCACACTTCTGTTTGAGGGTGGCTTTTTTTTAATGTGTCTTTCAGGTAACAGCTGTGGTTTCTGTGGCTATACATCCAGGCAAATTGGCAGGGAGACTTGGGCAGGGACCAAACCAAACCATAACTCACTTAAACTGCCTAGATTCAAGCTGATCATAGCCCTCTAAGTATTCTATTGCCGGGCTCTTGTCCACTGCCCTGACCCATATCTCCGCAGAATCGCCTCAGGCAGAGAAGGCCAGGAGGTGGGAGTTAAAACCTCCCCTGCCCTGTGCAGTGGGATAGTAGAAGGTAAACAACATGAGCCAAGCAAGTCCCTCTTCTGGCATAGTCTGCATTACAGCCTTTGAACCAGAGAATGGGAGGATGCCCCACTAGAGGAGCTCGGGGGTGTTTGTAGACTTTCAAAAAGTGCAATACAAGGTTCCTCTGGGCAGGGACCTTTCGTCAACAGAGGCAGCCGCATATTAGCTACCAGATGTTTCTTCCTGCCTTCCTTCCTTCTTGGTTCAATCTGTCCAAGTTAGCTCCAGGAAGTAGAGCAGATCTTCCTCCTTGGACAAGGCTGTTTGCTCTGTGGTCTAATAATATCAGACATCAATTATTGTAACCTCCCTCTCTCCATTTTTGTAGATACCCATCTTGCCCCCTGAGGTCCATTCAAAACTCTGTCACCAAACACTGGTTTTGGTTTAGCACCTTCCTGGTTTTCCCTAGACTCTTTTCCCCTATAAACGGGGGAATTTCTTCTGGCACAGCATCACTGAAGCTTTAAACACCTAAAATACAATTACTTTTTCTCTAAGGCTTTGAGAAGTATTTTAAGAAGAATGAAAGGAGTCCAGGCCCGGCAGAGGAGGCTCATGAGACTAAAGGTAAACGATCCCAAGTCTTCCAGGGCTGGTCCGTAGGTTTGATAAATACCCTCCAGAGCACGAGTCAGTAAGTTTCCCCACCACCACCACTCCAAGAATTCACTCCTGGTTTTAACAGCCAGCTCTCTGCTACTCCAGTCCTGCTCTCCTCTGTAGGATCCACTGAGGCACCTCAATCGAGACCTGTAAAATCCCCTTTGCTCGGTGTAGGTTTCCGAATGCAATTGACTTTATCACTCTTGCCTCTTCTTAAATATTTGTTCATTTCAAACAGGGCTGGCCTATTTAATAAATGAGTGTAAATGAGATGGGGAAATTGGGCTTCTTTATGTCTCTGCTGCCTTCTCTCTCCACTTCCATTATTCCCAAGTTCTCAGGGCTAGATTGATCACACTGGGTTTGTTCCCTGTAATGAAATCAGCACTCCCTTCTGTTTAGCTGACAGCCTTTCTTTCTGAATGTCCCTTGCTTTTCTCCTCTTATGCACTAGCTGAACCTGCCACCTGGCAAGCTTCAGGGTGTTCCAGTTCTTGCTTTGGTCTTAACATCCTGATGTACCTTTCTCTAGTGGCCTCCTCTCTCCCCTGACTGTTCTGCATTCAGTACTGCTGCAAAGCAGCCCCCTTCATCCAGCAGGGCACAGTACATTGCCTCCCAATGGAGGGAAGGCACACCCCACCCCATTGTTATAGAAAGAGCCACTGGACCTTGTTCATAAGGGACCAGTGATGCCAGGCATCTTCAGTGTCCACACACAGCAGGCAGGACTTTAGATTTTAGCATCTAATCCAAAAGACACACTGTAAACAGTATGGCCGTCAAGATGCCAGATTAGTCCTGGGTTCAGGGGGTCTGTTTGGGTAAAGGAGTCCTTATACCAGGCACTCTTGCCATTACAAACCCACCCACAGCCAGCACCATCAGCAAGAGCAAAGTAAAGACCAGGCCTGTCCGCCTTTGGGGGCAGGTTCCCCACTAGGGAAATGCCTTGTGGGCACTTCTGTAAGAGATACGCCAGAGGCTGCGCGTGAGTTCCTGTTGAGGTTTGAGCAGCTGGGTGAGTCGCAGGCTGTCTCCTCAAAGCCGATTGTCTTTCTTAACTCACCTTTCTTCTGCTTAGACCTCCGTGATCCAAAAGATCTCTGTCCTGGGGGAGATGGCAGAGGAAGTGGCGGCGGCAAGAGAGGCGGGGAGAAGGAGGATTCTGAGTGGTGGAGGCGCATGCGGAAGGTCTGTGGCTCTGTTACAGCGGCTGCCATGATAGTGACGGTTCCAGGAGGATTAAGTCCTTTTGTTCGTTCTGAAAATCAGTTTCAATCCTCCCCATCACCTGACTCTTGCAGGGCAGATTGAAGTGTCCGGAAAGTCACATGTAAATCTGTTAATTAGTTTAGCAAGTCAAGTGGCTCCGTGTTTGCAATGTAAATCTGCTGCCTGGCTGTTCCTTCAGGTTGCTGCAGCTCACCACAGTCACGTGGCCCACTGACAGCAGCTGATTGCGAATGGCTGTGAAAGAAAAGTGAAATTGAAGAAACTCTCCCCTTTGGTTTCTTTGTCAGAAGTGTTTCTTTGTGCCCCAGAAGCAGGCAGAGGAATGCGTCCGTGGCTCACTGATAGACATTGTAATACTCACAGCAAAGGGCAGCGGGCTGCAGGGGCTCGCTGGCTTTCTGAGACAAGGCCCTCAGCCGCAAGGTGCCGCTGCCCTCTTTCTGTCCCCACCCTGCAAGGTGTCTGCGGCACCAAGTGGCTAGCCATGCAGAGAGAATGGCTTGTAGTGCAGTATGGGTGCTCAGCTCCAGCTATGCCAGCACCTAGGGGATGCAAAGCAACGCTGAGTTCTGGCCCGCTCCCCACCAAGACAATACCTACCGCATAGGCTTGTCTCCCTGGCGAGAGCAAAATCAATGCTGGGCCACCCTGACAGTGGCTGGCAGCCCAGGGAAGACAGGTACATGGCTGGAGTATTCCATCGCCTGGCTAACTGGGCGGGCTGTACTGGCAGCAAAAGGCAGTTCCAGACAAGGTGCAAGTTAGGGCAGCCTCTGAGGGCTGGGAAGGCATGTGGGACCCCTTCTATACCCCGCAGCAGCTCAGGGCCAGCACAGGGAAGAATTGGACCAGCAGTGCTCAGCACATAAAGGCTTTTCTGCCAGCCAGACTCTCACTGCTCCTCGTGAGGGTTTGGTTTTTGAAAACTAGGAAACTCCTACACAGAAACGTGATGATCTCAGGGTTAAGGAAGCTGAAGTAAACATATAATCCTGATGTAACATGCCTAACGAGAGCATTGCCCCTGAAAACACCCAAGCCCTAAATTGACCAGGAAGGAGACTGACGGTGTCGACGGGAAAACTCTACCAATGCCAGGGAGAACCTTTGCTCAGGCCCACCGTATAGCCTCTCAACTGGTGGACATCTGTACTGAATGTGTTAGCCTGCCTGGGGCTCAGGGCTAAGGTGGTTGTTGAAATGTGAACTTTCCCATCAGTAAGTGACATATCAGCTGTCAGCGTCAGAGTATGTGTCTGAATTATTGGGCTAGTCATTCCCTGTCTGTAATGCTTGGGTACTTTTAACGGCAGTGCTGTTGTTAGACGTGACAAGTTACTGATTGCATCTGCTTCCTTAATTCAGAGCCCGTGGAGATTTTTGTGTGGATGACAGACCTGAATTGCTAACCCTTTTGCTTTTTGCCTAAAGTAACTAAAAGCCCAGCTGGAAGGAGTTCTGCTTGCCAGGATCTATGAATAGTTCTTCTTTTGGGATTAAACACGAGCTCCTTGAGCTGGCGGGGTACCTTGGAAGTCAGGCCTGAGTCCCAGCTTGTGTTTTTAGCCCTGCTTGACTACACAGGTGGCTGCTAGTTGAATGCAGCCTGGAGCCACCATCCTCCCCTTCTAGACAGAGGTGTGGCCAGTAGAGATTGTGTGTTCTCTCTTGGTCCCAGCGGCCAAGGCGGAGCAAGGCATGCTGGGACCTGTACTCTGCAGGCCATGCCCACACCTCCCTGTTAGAGGGGCGAATGGTCGGCCTTGCATGGGGTGGGGTTTAACAGCATGTGAGTGCTGTTCCTGGGCTGTCAGGAGGCCACCCGTGTGCTCGTCAGGCAGTGTCTGGGACCCAGGCTCAGCTGCGCTCTGGTGCACAGAGACCGGCAGTGACTCCGTCTAGATAGCAGGCTCTGCGCTCTGAGATCCGGGCGGGGCGGCCACACAGATGCACTGACTGATTCTTCATGATTAGCGCGTCATGCACCACTTTCAGACCTGCTGCGCCAGCAGCCTGCACAGAAATGGTCAGCAGTGCCGTGGGCTGGCCGTCCAGGCAAGTGAGCAAGGAGCTGACAGCTTCTCCCAGGCTAATTCTGAATGTTGTTGTTGACTTGTGGCGTTCTGTTTCTCTTCTCCCACCCTAGGGACAGGTCCCCTGGGGTGACAAGGACTTCTGTGAGCTGGCTGTCATAGCAGCAGTCATTGCCTCTGGATTCCTCTATTTGTATTGGCAAGATGCTGGCAGAGAAATCAACTGGAAGCATTTTGTCCATTACTACTTGGCTAGAGGATTGGTGAGGAAATGTCATTGGTGGCTCTCCTGACTCACTGTGCATGTGTTTTCCTTTGCCCACTCGTTGCTGGCACACTGGTTGGGATCCCAAGTCACTTTGGCTTGGGGGAGACCGCTGCCAGAGGACCGCTGGAAAGCAGGGACTATTCGGGCACAATTCCGAGGCTGGAGTCAGCAGGGCAGCTTCTGTTTTGATCAGGGAGAGCCCAGTTATCAGAGTATGGGCAGTCCTTCGCCCCGTTCCTCACTACCTCCCAGTTGTTCCCATACAGTAGAGGGTGTGACATATCCACTGATCCTGTGCATGACCTCCCCCACTAGCACTGGGCTGCTAGCATAGCCTTTTACCTCTAGCTTCACAGTAGAAGCATGTAACTTGCAAGGCCTTGTGTGTCCTGGGCCAGCTGCCTCTTAAATCCTGGGGCTAGGTCCCAAGGTTCTGCAGCCTCTGGTGCGACTTCTGCAGCAGCTCCGTATAACTGGACAGGGAGGTTATTGAATGAATAATGCAGTCCTTGCCATAGCCTCCATTGTTTCTTTTATGTTGTCTCCACAGTTTCAGTTTTCGGTGTGGCACAAATTGCCACCCTTCGGTTTCAGAGCTAACGCTCCATTAAGCAGACTAGGGCAGTTTGTACCTCCGACATATTGTGTTAGGCTTTCTGCAGACTCAGGCAGGCGCCTGTGTCCATTTCTGCTTGTTTCATGTTGCCCAGCATTTCTCTACAACTCTGGGGGTCCAGAAGGGTGTGGGTGTCTCTGCATCTGTCTGAGGAGCAGAGATTCTGAAGCCCATTCCTGTGACATCTCCCATCCATTCTGCTTAGGGGAGCCCCAGACCATTTCTGGCAGCTAGAGTTCGGGGTGAGCCGCGTAGTACAGCGGGATGTGGGGACTTTTGGGGGTCCATGTCTGGCAATGTGTGCACCATGTGGAGCCCCCTTAAAGCTGGCATGTTATGTGACCAGCTGTCCCGAGCCCTGAGCGTTCCCTGGAGACCAGCTCTGGGGGCTATTTTTTCAGGCCCCCGTGATTCTAGGAAGCCCCTCGTGGGGCTCTCTGCAGGTATCTCTCGGTCAGCTGATACGTGGAGATATCCCTGTCACTATGTCCTAGTGACGGTGTTCTGGGATGGGACCCCCCCACTACGCCTGCATAACTGACCTCTCTGCCGGCTCCACGCATGGCTGCACACGCTACTGATGCAGTTCTGCGCACTGCTTTGCTGGTCCCTGCTGAGGCACTGTGGGATTGCTGCTGGGTGCACACCACTCGATGTGTGTTGTGCCTGGTGGGATGAGGCTGGCCTGAGCCTGTCCATGTAGCACGGACAGGTTTTCATTGGACACCACTCTTTTCTAGTGGGGTTGGTTTAAAAGGTCTGTAGCCCTCTGGCTCCCAGCTACCCCCTAAAGTCTGGTAATTACTCCCAGTAGAAGAGCAGCCACCTCTTTTAAAAACAAGCTGCTGTATTGGCTGGGGCAGGGAGCAGGCTGTATGGTGGGCAGTGGACTAGCCTGGGTGGGGGAGGCCAGTAAGGGCCCCCATGAGAGGCCCATGCTGTACTGCCTGCTGTCCTCTTCTGAATTCCCCCCTTAGCACCAGCTTCCCTGAGAATGCGAACTGCACATCTAGGCAGGGTGCTGTGGCCTTCACCCGTCTGTGTCTGTCTGTCTTAGGTGGACCATCTGGAAGTGGTCAACAAACAGTTTGTGCGCGTGATCCCCATGCCGGGTGTGACTTCAGAGGTATGAGATTGTTTCCTTTATATGGGGGAGGAGGGTTTGAGCACACAAGCAGACCCAGAGAAGGGAAGCCCCCAGGCAAACATGCCCCATGCGGCTGAGCCCGCGGTACACGCCAGGATGCTGGGGACGCAGAGGGTGCCTGCACCCACGTGGAGGCAGCGACACTCTGCAAATCGCTGTTCTGGACAAGGAGGGTCTCGAGGGTTCTGAGGCAACTGCCCTGTGAGATAGCACAGAGAGTGCGCATGGGGCAGAGGTGTGAGCATGGCAGGCAGGTGGCAGCATTGGGGCCTGCTGGTGGCTTGTGAGCCCTGCCGTGGTATGGGAGGACCTGCCCACAGGCGGGGTATGGCGTCCGAGTCAGTGACGGTCTGTCCCTGGTCCCGGCAGGGGTACGTCTGGTTTAACATCGGCAGCGTTGACACCTTTGAACGGAACCTGGAGAACACCCAGCTGGAGCTGGGAATCGAAGGCGCCCGCCAGGTGGCTGTGATTTATACCACAGAGTATGATGGGTGAGTGCCAGCCGGGCAGCGGCTGGATCTAAGCAGTGCCTGTGCTGGCTGCGTCACCAGCTGGTGTGATGGGCACTCAGCTCCGCCATGGTGACAATGGCTTGTGCTTCTGTCTCCCCTCTCAGCACCTTACTCAAGAACATGGTGTCCCCTGTGCTGCTGACTGGCTTCCTGCTGTTCATGCTGAGACGTGGGCTAATGGGAGCTGGGCGCAGAGGACCAAGGGGTGGGCTCTTCAGCGTTGGCGAGACAACTGCCAAGATCCTGAAAGACGACATCACTGTGAGGTTCGGAGATGTGGCTGGCTGCGAGGAAGCCAAGCTGGAGATCATGGAGTTTGTGAACTTCCTGAAAAACCCCAAACAATACCAGGACCTCGGTGCCAAAATCCCAAAGGTGCAGTCTGAGAGGGGCGGTGGCTGGGTCCCATCCGCTGAGCAGTGGGGCGCTGTTCTAGGGGTGCCGAATGTCCAGTAGCCCAGATCTGAGCTTTGTGACAAGAAAAGAGCCATGAAATGCGTGCTCTAGGGTTGGCAAAGTAGGCCCAACAAACCACAAAAGGCCACTTGCTGGGCCTGTGGCCGGGAGAGTCCCAGGCCTGAGCCGGGCTGAACAAGTAACTCTCAGCCTGCCAGCTGCATTTCCTTGCTGCAGCTACCAGCATGGTGTGGGTGGGGGCTCTGTGAGCCCAATAGGGCGCTGAAGCTTTTAGAGCTGTGCAGTGGCATGCCGCCTTCTGAGCTGCCTGGGTTCGTGGCCACAGCACGTGCTCCTCGTCTAGCTGGTTGTGTATTGAGTCTCGTCTCTTTCCCCCAGGATGTACGTTAGTTGCCGTGGGGATGATGGTGTCATTGGTATGGGCGGGACTTGGGTGCATCTGTAAGTGCAGGGTAAGCACTGGTGTCTGATGATTGGAGGCGTAGGGCTCCAGGGTGTGTGCAGTGCAAGGCGTGGGGCGTCTCCCCCCGCACGGTGGGGTGTAATGTAAGCACTGGCACGCACACGTACACAGATTGCCTAGGCTTCCTTCCCTTGCTGGCCTTGGGATTCCAGCTTGGAGGCTGATGACTCTGTTCCCTGCTGGCCCCGGGCTGGGCGCTGTCTGGCGCTATTGGTTGCCTGGCTTGTAGCTGCGGAGCCCTATGTGCTAGCAGTGCTGGACTCCCAGGATGTCCCTGTCTCCTGCGTGCCAGGCCTGCTATGAAACTGATTCTAATGAAAGCCATTGGGAGAGAACGCTCCCTGAGCCTCCGGGCGTGAGGCTTGGCGGCATTTCTGAATGTCAGCCCTGCTGGTGGTGTCACCCTCTCGGTGCCAGTGCTGGTCTCCGTTGTCTCTGCTGCAGGGAGCTGTGCTCACAGGCCCACCCGGGACTGGGAAAACCCTCCTGGCCAAAGCGACGGCAGGGGAAGCCAACGTTCCCTTCATCACGGTGAACGGCTCGGAATTCCTGGAGATGTTTGTGGGAGTGGGGCCTGCCCGGGTAAGTCTGTGGCAGCAAGGCTCACAAGGGCTGCCCAGTGCGTTGGGCCTCCGTGGGAGGTGCCTGTCCCCTCTGGGGGGTCACAGCAGCTGCTTGGCCCCCACCTGGTGCTGCCAGGCCTGCTGACAAGCTGCGGGGGCGGCTGGCTGAGCCTTGGCTGGACATTTTAACCAGTGGAGCCAGCTCTGGCATTTCTGAGCAGACCTGTGAAGTAAAGGCTGGTGCTTCCCTTCCTGCTGCTGGCCTGGGCTGCCTCAGCTCTTTGCCGGCCCTGCCTGGAGCCCCCATGAGCGCTGTCCTCCCATCTCAGCCCCAGTGGGAGTATCCAGGGCTAGTTAGCTCCATGTCTGGTGAGCCTCTGGGGACCATGGAGCTGAGAAGGTGACTGGCTCTGCAGCGCCCCTGCTGAGTCCTGGCCCTGGGAGAGGCCGTGGCCTGGGGGCGGTGTCTGGGGCCCTGGAACCCCCGTGGACCCAGCAAATGGCTGTTTCAGGTTCGGGAGATGTTTGCCTTGGCCCGCAAACTCGCCCCCTGCATTCTGTTCATCGATGAGATCGACGCCGTCGGCCGAAAGCGGGGCCAAGGGGCGTTTGGGGGGCAGAGCGAGCAGGAGAACACGCTGAACCAGCTGCTCGTCGAAATGGACGGTGAGTGAGCAAGCAGCCTGCACCGGCGTTGAGAAGCGCGGCCTCATGCTACTTCGCTCTTAATGCCCCCAACCAGGGCCCAGACGTCACAAGCGTGAGGGGGACAGGGGTGGGGATGGCTGCTCGAAGCCTAGATAGCTTTGAGCGAGGCACTAGTGAAAGCTGTCCAGCTTGAGCAGTGGACTCTGTGTCTGGCCGGCTGGGTCCACTCAGCACTGTAGCTGTGACCCCTCGGTGCTCGCTGGGAAGTCCAGGCCCTCCCAGTCTCCCCTGCATTTTGCTTGTTGCCTCCCCCTCTCCTGGTATCTGTGTGACCTCCTCCTACCCTGTTTAGGCTTCAACTCCAACACCAATGTGGTGGTGCTTGCGGGTACAAACCGCCCGGACATCCTGGATCCCGCGCTGATGAGACCAGGCCGCTTTGACCGTCAGATTTACATCGGTAATGCCTGCCGCACCTAACGCTGCCCTCCCTTCTTCCCAGCCTGGGCTTGACCCTTCGTGGTAGAGAAAGGACAATCTACTACTGCCCTACAACTGCTAACGCTGTGTTGGAAAAGCCAGGGGACCAGCTGCTGAGCCAGCGGGTGTGGGGTGGGGAGATGCGGTTCCCCGCCTTGCCTGGCATACGGACCCTGCTGCCCTGGGGAGCAGATTGGTAGTTCCCCAGCTTGGCTGGAAGTTGTGGCCATCATCTCACCTCTCATGGAGTCCGGGAGAGCTGCCTGGGCAGGGGAACCCAGCAGGGATTAACATGAAATGTGCAGGGCTTGGAAGCAAGAGTAACACTGGCCCGGTAGAACCTTTGCTGTAGGCAGCTTGGAAAAACTGCAGCCACTCCCACTGTGGTGGGGTGTGAGAGATCCCGTGTGTGTCCCCCACTGCCAAAGGGGGTTATTAGCAGCACTCTCGAGTGCCACCTTGGCTCATGCACTGCATGGGTCTCTGTACGCTGGCTTACGGCTCTGGGTGCTCTGGCTGTTCCTCTGGACAGCTGCTGTTGTAAAAGGGCTTTGCCACCAGGCAACCCAGCCTGGCAAGTGTCGGGGCTGTCGTGGGTGGCGTTCTGTGCACTGTCAAGTCCCCCAGCCGTTTCCGAGTGACGCTGTGTGTACGGCATTGCTGTGCGACTGTTTTGGTGGGGTCCATGGGGTCTCCGTGCTGAGATCTCCACGCATTGTGCACAGGGCCTGGAACGAAGGCGCTCTGCGCATGCATCGCTGTCGGTACAGGGAAACGGGGAGGCTCCAGGCAGTTGCTTTGTGCGTAAAGATAGCTGTGACTGTTCCCTGCAGTAACAACCAGTAACTGCTGGGGCAGGAAAGGGCCCTGAACTGGTGAGTCGAGGGGCGGCGAAGGTGCTGGGAAGAAGACGTCCCTGTGAAGAGCTGGTTGGCAGTAGTAGCCCTGCACTATTCAATTCTGAAACAGCCGCTCTGATTCCATTCCCCACCAGGTCCGCCTGATATCAAAGGCCGAGCCTCCATCTTTAAGGTCCACCTCCGGCCCCTGAAATTGGAGACGAGCATCAGCAGAGACGCCCTGGCTAGGAAATTGGCTGCACGGACTCCAGGATTCACCGGTGTGTCCCAGGGAAATACCAAGAGGGGGAAGGCAGGGTGGGGGAGGAGCTGTGAAACCCTGGGGCTGGAAGACACCTGCGAACATTCCCGGTAAGTATCTAGGCAGCAGCAGGGAGCCCCTGCCTTGGTGGACAGGTCCAGAGATGGTATTGAGCTGCACAATAGATGTTCCCTGCAGCCTTCCAGCCCTTGCAGGGCTCCACACGGTGAGCTGGAGTTGTTGCTTTCCTCTCCTTTAAGCAGAAGCCCCTGCTGCAGTGGCTGAATGAGCGCTGAGTTAACATGCTGCACCACTGCGGAAGGGAGCCAGGCTTAACCCTGCTCTGCTGGATAGCAGAGGGACTCCAGTGCTGCCCCACGTTCTCTCGGTGTCTGTGAATGTGACCATCGCCCACTCGCCGTTTCTTCCTCGGTGGGGCATGATGCAACACAGAGCTCTTCCCAAGCTGGGGAACAAGAATGCGGCTAGGCCAGCGGACCTGCAGCTCTGCATGGCAGAGCGCCCTCCCCCTGAATGCTCAGACACTGCACGAGGGAGGGCAAATGTCACAGCTCTCAAGCTGCAGGGCATGGGAAAATTACCGGCTGGCGTCAGGAAGGAAGCCCCTTCCCCAGGAATAGCACTGTGCAGTCAGGTGTGTTTTGTGGGCGTGACCCCTTCCTCGGAGCCCCCGGGGTTAGAGACAGGAGACCTGAGCAGCGGGCCTTGGTCAGCTGGTCCCGGCCTGCTGCTGGAATTGTACTGGGAAAGTGGCTGGGGGGTGGAGTGAGCCAGTTTTCAGCCTGTCTGCCTTGGCTTTGAGGGGCATGGCGAAGGAGTCCAGCACCCTCTCTGGCGGATCCAGCCAAGTCCCGAGTGCCTCCTGTGCCCAGCAGCCCTGGTGCTGGGTTCGCTGCGTGACGCCCAGAGCCCAGGCAGCCTGGGTGGCTGTCCTGCTGGGGGAGGCTGACCAGCTCCTTTGGCGCCTGTTTCAGCTGCGTTGGCCTTGGCGCTGCAGTGGCTGAACTCATCCTGCTAGTGCTGGCAGGCGCTCGAGCTGCTGTGGCTGGCAGGGTTCTTGCAGCACGTGTGGCTGATGGCCTGGCCCTCTTGTCCATAGGTGCCGACATCTCCAACGTCTGCAACGAGGCTGCCTTGATTGCCGCTCGCCACTTGAAGCCCTGTGTTGACGAGAAGCACTTTGTGCAGGCCATCGAGAGAGTCATCGGGGGTGAGGCCAGCTGGGGGCGCAGCTGCGGGTGTTTCTGGGACCTGGGCGAGGCGGGGCTGGCTCCTGCACTGTGCTTTGGCACCGCGCAGAGCCCAAGCAGCTCAGTGGCTAGTGCAGCGGACTGAATGAGGAGGCTCAGGGATGTGCTAGACAGCATGGGCAACCTGCCAGGCCTGGGTCAGGCCTTGGCGCCCAGCTGAGGGGAAGCACAAGACCGTAGGAGATGCTAAGGCACTTCTCGTCGGGGGCGTTGCTGTGGGGCAGCCCGCCCCTTGTGCTGTCAGGAGGGGGTGATGTCCCCATCCCCCCGAGTCCAGGAGCTAAGCTGAGCACACCCCAGTAGCGTGGAAACGCACCGGGTGGGTGCCTGCAGGATGAAGACAGTGTCCGCAGTGTGCCGTGCGCTCCCTGGGCGTCTGGGCTGAGATGGGAGTCACGGTGGGCTGCAGCAGCTGGCATGAAAAGAGAGCAGGAAAAGCACCAACTTCTCCCCAGGGGATGGAAAGCAGCAGGGCATGGAGGCGTGTGCAAAGCCCAGTGCTGCCACCCCTGCCCATTGCAGCCTCCAGTTGCTGAGCTCAGTCGTGCGGCTCCTGTCACAGGAGAGCGATTCCAGCCACCCTAGCAGGCTTGTCTCTCACCGCTTCAGCGGGCCCCTTTGGGACGCAGCTTGTCCAGCCCCTCAGAAGAGGTGATTGTGAGAACTAACAAGCCATGTCCCACCCTCCCATGTAGCCAGGTGTGTCCAGGGGGTCCTCACTGAGCTGTGCCTTCGTTTCCCTCGTGCAGCTCCTCCCACGCTCACGGCATCGGCATGCGACCCTGGCAGCACTGTGTGCTTGCATTCTAGAAACCGGCGCAGGGGCGCTGGCTGGAAAGAGCTGGGTGGCGGGCCAGTTCCCATGGCCAGGCGCGTCCCTCTGGGGGGAACCATGAGTGGCAAATGCCTCCTGGAGCCTAAGGAGCAGGTTGGGCCTCAGAACTCATTCCTAGCCCGGAAGTAACACTGCCCCAAACACTCTCCCTGGCTCTGGGAGTGGGGTTCTCCCTGCTGCGTGCTCTGGGCTCGGCCAGGTTCGTTTCACTGAGGCAGGGAGCTTTCTGGCTCCCAGCTACGGGGTCTTGCCAATGCAGTACCTGGCTCCCTATGAGTGCTGCTGACTCTCCCATCCTGCGTCCAGGTCTCGAGAAGAAGACCCAGGTTCTGCAGCCGAATGAGAAGACCATGGTGGCCTATCACGAGGCTGGGCATGCTGTGGTGGGATGGTTCCTGGAGCATGCCGACCCCCTGCTGAAGGTTGGTGTCTAGTCTACTTCCTCCCCGCGTGGACTGGAAAGGGGCTCTGGTCAGAACGAGGAGCCGGCAGCACAGGTGTGCCCAGAGCTGGCGGGGTGGCTCCAGTGACTGTTCTGCCCTGGGGGCCAGAAGGCTGCAGGGGCTGTTTAACATTTCTGGTGCAGCTGAACCTAAAGGCGCTGTGCCCTCGTGCTGGACACCGCGTAGCGACACGGATGGCCCCGCCCCGCCCTCGCACAGACAATCTGCCGTGCTCTTCTGCAAAGGCCACGCTCACACTCAGACCCTTCTGGCCAGCTCTGGTGTCTCTAGGTAAAAGCCTAAGACCCAAGGGGGCTCCCCCCAGCACTCCTGGGTCCCAGCCGTCCCGGTGCTGGAATCGAGCTGTGGTGGAGGGCCGTTCCCAGTCAGTTATCAGGTGCCTTGTGTCTTGCAGGTGTCCATCATCCCCAGGGGCAAGGGTCTTGGCTACGCCCAGTACTTGCCCCGGGAGCAGTACCTGTACACCAAGGAACAGCTGTTTGATCGCATGTGCATGATGCTGGGGGGACGGGTGGCTGAGCAGCTGTTCTTTGGGAGCATCACCACGGGCGCTCGGGACGACTTGAGGAAGGTGACACAGAGCGCCTACGCCCAGGTAAAGCCCAGAGCAAGGAGCACATGGCTGGCACGTGCTGCCAGGTGGCTCTAGGCAGGGAAGGGAATGGCTCTGCTGGTCCCCATGGAGCCAGCCAGCTTAGTGGGGCTGCTTCCTTCCAGGTCGTGCAGTTCGGGATGAGTGACAGGCTGGGCCAGATCTCCTTCCACGCCCCGCAGTGGGACGAGCCACTTTCAGAGAAACCATACAGCGAGGCGACAGCCCAGCTGATCGACGAGGAGGTCCGACGCCTCATCAGCTCTGCCTATGAGAGAACTCTGGAGCTGCTGACGCGGTGCCGTGACCAGGTGGAAAAGGTATGGGACTGTGCCCTGGTCCATGCCCCAGGGAGAGCCAGCGCCAGTTTCTCTGTTAGATTCTCCCACACTAGGATGGGACACCTTGGGGGGTGATGAGAAGGGGAGGAGGAGACAGACCCGTCTGGCACCGACACAGTACGCTGGAGCTGCAGACGGCTTTTGCCTGTAGGGAAGTCTGCGGCCTGCAGGTAAGGAATGTGTCGCTCCCTTCCCAGCGCAGAGGCTGGATTGCTGAAGAATCGGGTTGCGATGGTTTTGTTTTCTCCACAGGTAGGAAAGCGTCTCTTGGAGAAGGAAGTGCTGGAGAAAACAGACATGGTTGAACTCCTGGGCCCCAGGCCCTTCACCGAGAAATCCACCTATGAGGAGTTTGTAGAGGATACTGGGAGCTTGGATGAAGACATCTCCCTCCCAAAGGGCCTGGAGGACTGGAACCATGAGAGATGAGGAGAGCGCAGTAGAGCACCTCTTAGCAGTGAGGGCCAGCTGGGGAGGACCGTGCCAGAGCTGTTGACGGCCCGTGCTGCTGGATGGGCGCCCGTCCCCAGGGATCCTTTCTGCGTGATCCCCCCGGTGGTAATCCTGAGCCAGCCTGAGCCATCCCGGCAGAGGCAGGAGTAAGGATAAAGCTATAAACAGGAGCAGCGAGCCAGGCCTCTGCTCTGCCGTGCCTGGGAAGCAGAGACTAACTGGGCCTGGCTGGACTGGTGCACTGCCTTTTCCTTGAAAGCTGCAGCTCCCACCCATTCCTCTCCTCTCCCCAGGGGCCGGCTGCACCATTCCCACTAGGGTACAGCAGCCCCTTTCCCGGTGCTCACTGCTCAGTCTCTGGGCCCTGTTCAGTCCATGGGGGGAATGGCGCGGCTCTGGCCAGAACCAGCCCCTCCCCAGCAGCTGTCCCAATGCTAGCACTCCGGGCAAGGCTGAAAGGGCTGGTCTAGCACTCTCCAGACGTGGGGCGGCAGCTGGGAGCCAAGGCAAGCAGGAGGCTGAGGTGTCCAGGAACCAGCCCTGCTCTGAGTCGCGACTGTCCAGGAAGCTGTTACCCTAGTGCTGTGACCACAGCATCTTCCCCAACTGCGTAAAGCCCTGCCCAGCCAGCCCTGCGCAAGAGAGACCAAGGATCAGGCATGTCGTGCGGCTCCCTGGTGTGTTAGAAGAGCTGACACCAAAGCTTTTCCCATCCACTCCCGGCAGAGGGGTGGATGTACAGGCGGGGGAAGATTTCCCCTGCGAATTCCTGTCCTCAGTGCCTTCACTCCAGCCTTCGCCACTATGCTCCAGCTACGCCCTGCCTTGTGCTCATCTCCCTGGGAAGGCCGTGTCTGAACGAGGCCAGGGGTCTGGGAGAAGAGCCAAAACACGTCCACAGAGCCGTTCAGAGCAGCTGCCATGCAAGCCTGGGAGAAACAGCCTGCCTGTGGACGGTCCCTGCAGTACTACAGACAAGTATTGTGGCGCAGGGAAAGGCCCCCACCTTGCCGGAGGCAGTCGGCTCCAGGGGCTGTGAAAATGGGCTGTCTGACAGAATGGTGCGAGTTAAGTGACGCTGCCGGGGGCTCTGCCTGCTGTCCTGTCCTGGCCCCCCTTTCATATGTTGGTCTGGGGGGATCCAGTGAGGAGTGATGGGCAGTGAGCGGCTGGGAGCTGGAGCCTCCCTCGGCTCTGGAGCCCTGCCCTGGGGGTTGTGATTTGCTGTGAGAGTTCCTGTGGGCCTGGCAGCAGGTCTCTGCCTGGGGCATCTTTATGGCACCTCCTGCCAAGTATCCAGGCACAGAAGTGTTGGCCCAGGCACACCTGGCTTGTCTGTCTGCCCCCCGGTTTGACCCTCTCTGGCCAGGCATTCCTAGCTCAGAGCTGGCTCCTGGGCTGGAAAGGGAGGCCTGGGATCTCAAAGCTGAGCCATGGATTCCTTCCTCCCTGGAGCTTTTTTGGCATCAGGCCTGCACCCTGCCCTGCCCTTGTGCCTGCCGTGCGTCCCTAGCCTTCACCCTTGTTCCATGCAGTGGATGAGACGTGTCCTGGCAATGTCATGGTGGTGATGTGCACTCAAGCAGCTGGCAGACCCCGTGCCAGTTAAAGTGCAGCATCCCTGCAAAGCGCTTTTTTTCCATGCCCAGCCCTCTACCATGGGGTAGGAGGGAGCCGTGTGCATGCTACGGTGCCCTAGCCCCTTGGGGCTGGGAGGGGAAGGGCATACGCAGCACACCTAGGCAGCACCCCCAGCGTCAATCAGGTGGTGATGTAGTCAGACAAATCGGGGCAGGTGACAAGCTTTATAAATGGCCTGTGCCCCCCAGGAGGCGGAGCTTCCTCACTCCTGTCCCTGGCGCCAGCGCCCTGCTCCACTCCTCGCCGACCCCGGGGCCAGGAACATGGAAAGAGCATGGCACCTCTGCTCCTGCAGGAGCCCACTGCAGCCACGCCATGGGAGGGAACTGAGCAGCCTGCAAAGTGCCTTTGTTTGGCCTCCCCTTCCATGCGGGGGTTCTGCTGTCTGCACTAGCCTTGCCTGTCACGCTGACGTCCCCGTGCCTGGGCTGGGCTAGTCCCTTCCCCTGGCTGCAGGTGGTGGCGAACGAACTGTCCACACTGGGGGCACATCCCAGCCTCTGTGGGCTTAGGAACTGCAGTCTGTGCTGTCCCGGGCCCAGTTTGCTCCTTGGCCCCAGCACCTACCGCCTTCAGCAGCCGTTGCCCCGTGGCTGGCGGGGCCTGCAGCGGTGCGGGCATCAGTGAGTCTGAGCCCAGCTCAGCTGTCTTGGGATGGTGCTAGGGGGCTAAGAATAGCAGCTTTAATGTTCCTGGTGGGACCGGAGCCTGGGCTCTGAAAAACCCAGCAAAGGCCCTAACAGAAGTGCCCTCCTGGGGCTGCCACACCATCCCTCTCCCTTCTCTGTATTGTAGTCCTGTTACAGCAAGAACCCAGCCCAAGAGGAAGCAGTTACCTGAGGGCGCTTAGCGTGCCCCCACCCCAAGAGGCTGCCCTCTGTGCTGGCTGCTTGCCCAAGGACTATGGATAGACTGACAGCAGTAGGCAGCGCCGCTCTGCACTGCCTCGTATTCTTGTAACCAGTATCTGACACTTCCGCAACGTGGAGAGATCGGGCTGGGCTTTCTTCTAATGCCAGAGACGTGGTTGTCTCAGCTGTGCCCTCCCGGAAGCATTTAGTATTTGTGTAACCCGGACGTGTGCTTTGGTGGCTGAGCGTCTACTGTAAAATCTGGTTCCTGCCCTCCGCTGCCAGCTGGCATCTGCAGTGGCTCTCTGACATCCTGCCACTCCCAAAGCACGAGGGGCTGGTACCACGCCGCTCTCTGGCGAGGGACTGCAGGAAACGCACTCTTACTCAGAAGAGCTGCCCTGTGTCTTTAAAGTCAGATCTGCTGACTAGTGGTGAGAGAAGCATTTAGTGCCTTTGACTCCCATTAGCCCTGTGGAAGCCCGCACAGCTACGGGCGTGGGGCTGGAGTCCAGCACAGCAGAGCTGTTATTGTGGCACTGCACTGCCTAGGAGCTCTGTCCTGGCCCAGGCCCGTGTTGTGCAGGTGCTGAACACAAAATTCAGTCTGTTCTGCCAGCCCTGGCAGCAGTGGGTCTGCACGAGTGCTACTATGGGCATCATTTGAAGGTGGGGCAATTACCTGTCTGATAACATACCCTGGAGAACCTTCATTGCTGTGCGTGATGCAAGGGAAGAGCCCAGGCTGGGTTGGGGGCACTGGCAGTTAATCATCGATCTCTCTGCTTGTAAAGGGAGCCTTGGCCTGCACGGACTACCTGTAAACGAGCCATTCTGCTGGGATCCCTGTGTGAAGTCACTTTCTGTCTGTCTTCCAGCAGTAACCGTCAGGTAGGGACCAAGGAGGGCATGGCAACATGGGTCTGACATTTTATTTATAATGTATTTTCTTTCACAAGGTGCGGCTGGGGTGGGGTGGTGTGCTAGGAAGGTGGAAAGCAGCATGAAGGATTGTCTCTGATCCAGTCATGCCCACATTCGGGTGGGTGTCCAGACCCCTTTCAACGCTGATGCTGTTGAGTTGTGATTTCTAATGCAAGATGCCAAATAAACCAACCCCACAGTGTGGTGAGGGCAGCTCCTTGTGAGTCAGCGCTTTCTTTCTGCCACAGCAGAGGCGTGTTCAGAAAGCATCAGGCCACACTCCTGCGGCATAGGGCCAAGTGCCCAGGACTGGTGCCTGTGTGACAGCCACATGGCTGCAGGTGCTGGAACCAGCTGGTCCCAATGCACCACTCGTGCTCAGAGGCCCTGGTGAAGTCCCCAGTTCTGGCCAGTGCTCAACCCTCTGCAGAGCTGCACAAGGTGCCTACATCAGGCATTCAATCCCACCTCCACCCTGCTGGATTGATGGCACTGGTTGAGGAACCTGCCTGCAGCTTGGGACGGGAACCTGTGCTAGTTCAAAGGAGCTTATCCCTGAGACTCCTTGCAGGTGCTGTTTGCTAGGACAAAGCAGGGGGTGGGGATGGCAGAGGACGGACCTGGGGAGCCCCCTTTGAGCCCATCTGTGGCAAGCAAGTGAGCAATTTTTCATTCCCTGCAGGTCCCACAAGCACTTCTAGGGGTTCAGCTCTGTGGCCTTTGAATGATGTGACTCTAAAGAACAGCCATGAGCTGACGCCTGCTTAGGGCTGAGCAACGCAGGGGTTGAACTTTCTGAAACAGGCCCTTCAGTGCCTCGCTGCCCCTCCCCTGGGGCAGGAGTGAGGCCCCGTAGCTGAGCTTTTCAGAGCAGTCCCTTCTGCAAGGAAGCCCCCGGACCCTTCCTAAGCACAGGCAGCTGGGTGCAGTGCTGTGGGCTCTGAGCGAGGGGAGAGACCAAGAAAACCACCTCACACACCCCGCGGGGCTGTTGGGGACACGGTTGTTTAACAGTACAGAAAGCTGCTACATAACCAACGAAAAGTACAGGACAAGGACCAAAGGTCTCAACAGACGGAGGGTGCGTGCGCTCGTGTCCCACATGCTGGCCCTGGTTTGCCATGCTGGCATCATGGCCCTAGTGCTCATCTATTCTGGGGGCCAGGCAGTGCAGTGCTGGAGGAGCTGTGGGGAGGTGCACTCAAAAAAAATCCCTCTGCTGCAAGCCCCGTGCACGCATCAGTGTTGGAAACCAGCCTTCCTGTCCAGTGGGGCTGCTGGCACTTCCGTAACGAAGAGGCAGGAGCTGGGAATGGCAGTAGTACTTTATCTGAAAGCTGCAAACCAGCCCCACCAGCTTCTGCTGGCTCTGGAAGCAGGAAGCTGCTGCCCAAGCCCCTCGTGGCTCCTGTGTCAGCTCAATGGCTAGCTGCACTCCACCTGGCAGCACAGCACAATCAGGAGCAGCTCTGCTGTCAGGCCATGCCATTCAGGGCTCAACTCAGAAAATGGCACCCTGCTGTGACCCCTTCTCCAGGCTGGGGCTGAATTTCAGTGCAGTCAGAGCGGGAGCTAGGCGGGCTCATAGTTGGCAGAAACGAGAGCAGGGTTTTTTCCAAACCCCAAAGCTCTGGCTCAGATCGTCCCCAATGTGGTGGGGAAGGGAGACGGCCATGGTCAAACACGGAGCCTTCTTTGGAGTCCCTGGACTGACTTTTCCCTGTGGTTTATGGCTGTTGTGCCACTAACGCTGTTTTGCAGCGAGCTGGGTGGGACTGTCTGTGCTGCCACCTCTGTGGCAACAGAGGGGAGAATCCAGCTGCATCATCTCATGGTCTTTCCTCTCTCATGAACGTGGCATTGGAGCCAGATGCCTCACCAGCCGGCTGCTAACTGCAGCGTGCTAGGTGAAAGCAGCCAGCTGGCCTGAGCAGAGAAGGCAATGCTGCTTCTCAGGGCAAGGGAAAGGACAATGTAGCCCTGGACAAGACAACACTGTGCACAGAGACCCACCGGGACATGAAGGCAGCCACACACCCAGCACAGTGAAGCATGAACATTGGTTCAGCAGGAGAGTTTCTGCTCTGCAAGGGTAGAAAATGAGGATTCACCTAGCTGAACAAGGGGCGGTTGGAAGGGGAGAAGCCCTATCCCCTCCCTTTGCCCTCCTTTGGAACTGTCTTTTAAGAAAGTTGCCATGGCTACTGAGGCAGTTTTGGCATTATTTGGTGCTCTGAACAAGGGAGGGGATAAAAACCAGACGGCTCGGTTCTAGCACTGGCCTGCTCCCTCCCTGGGGAGAGCGGCTGGCTTTATGCAACCCTTCAACAGGAAACCCCTCCCCCCAAGGGCGGTGGCAGGAGAAGTTCGGTAACACGCCAGATTCCAACTGGACAGCAGGGGTTAGGAGAGTGGCTGAGGGGGACCGGCCATACGTCTTAGACCCTGGCAGCTGTTCAGACACGAATGCGTAGCCCACCTCCCCTTGTTTTCTCAATGCAGCGCGGGTCCCCTTCTTCTCCCAGGCCGCCTTGCGTCACTTCTGCTCCTTAGCACCAAGGAGCATGTGGCAGTGGTGGAAAAAGTAGCAGGAGACCAGGCCCCACCTGCCTTGTCAGGGCCTCATCCAGCAGGACTTGTACATTCTGGCTCATGTTTCCGTGGTCCAGCTTTCTTCAGCCGACTAGGCTCTACAGCAGACAGATGTCTGTCTGTCCCATGGTCACTGCCCCACAGCCCTCCTAGGGCTGCCTCCCCCACTGCTCCAGCAGGAGATGGAACTGGGGGCTTCCTTTTAATGGTGCTTTGGGCAAAGTAGTCGTCATTCAGACAGATAGATCCCTAACAGCCGTCACCACCTTAGCAGAGCAGCTGGTTCCCTAAGGGCAAGTGCCTTGCCAGGCAGCTGATGGTGTTTGCCCTGGTGGAATATCAGGCTACCGTTCTTGTGCTGGCATCTCACAGCAGCATCTCCCTTGGTGGGGGTGCAGATCTTACACCACAGGCATAAGGCCATGGGGGAAAGAATGTGCTTCTAGAAGGTGAGGACTATCCACGCTTGGCTAGCATCTGCCCCCCAGCGGGGTTCTGCTCTGTGCTGCAGCACAGGAGTGGGGAAGGGAACAGAAGAACCAGCGTGGCTGTTTCCCCTCCAGGTCCTTTAATGTCACCTTCTCCCTGCCCTAGGGGAAGAGATGGGGCTTTCCCACCTCACTAACTCTACCAGCAGCTGGAGGAGTTTTCTCCAGAAAGACTTAATTCTTTCCAAAGCTGCTTTTCCCTTCTGTGCAGCTGGCCTTTCTCCTCCCCCTGATCTGCACAACCCTGGCACGGCTATTGCTGCTGCTGGACTGGCCAGTTTGGGTGCCAAATGTACAGGCACGTTTTAAAACGTGCCCCAAAAGTGTGAGATTATCACACTCCCCCCCCCAATTCCTTTCCCCAGCGTAGGCTGAGGCCTGGGCCCTAGCACAGCTGCTCTAAGCAAGACCAGCTCCACCTCCTCGTAAACAAGGGCTGCTAAGGAGGGGATAAACTGGGGATGGGGGGCAGGGAAGAAGCTCCACGTTACATGGAACCAGCAGGATTTGCAACCGTCTCTCCCGGGTCGGGGTCTGTTAAGGTCACAAACTCTGGAATTGGGGGTCAGTAAAAGAGTGAATCTCCCCACCTTGGCACAGTGCTTGGCACAGTGCCTGCCCCAGTCCCCTATTCCTCCTGCGGCTGCTCCACCGTGAGGAAAGTGTCGACGATGCCTGCTTGCAGCTCCGCCTCACTGAGATGTTTCTTCTCCGGCCCCTGCTCGGCTTTTGTCCTTGTCCAGGAAGGGGATCTCAGGTACCCCACCCGAGGGATGGGCTGTGGGTGCAGACCTGCAAGAGACACAGACATGCTAAGCGGCACCTCCCACTCCCCTTTTAAGGTTACAGCTGCTGGAAGGTGCTGGCCTCTGATTGCTCCACAACAGATACAGTGTAGGCAGCAATAATGCCAACTCCCCCCGCCTCCTCACTGTCCCCCCAGGGACCAGCTTTGTGGCAAGCAGGGCGTTCAGGTCCTGTGCCCCAATCAACATGTCGTATCGCTGGTCAGTCTGCTAATTAGCACTGGGGGGCTGTGGGTCCTAGACCCATTAGGAACTAGGATGTGACTTTCAGCGCCTTCCCCACGAGACCCCAGAGTGTGAATCACCTTTGTTTACAGCCAGCTGGGCCTGAAACTGCCCTAGCAGGGATGAGGCCAGAGGCTGTATCTCACTGCCAAAGCCATTCCGGCCCTTCCGCCACTTGTGCTAATTCCTGAGCAAGTGAATTTACAGTCAAGTTGGGGAGGGGGCTGTGTGATTCATGCTGGGCCTGATTTTCAAAAAAAGGCAGTGTGCAGAGCCCCATTTCTCTGGTGTTCGGCCCCCATGGGATGTGGGTCTCACACAGGCTCCTGTAAGCTCTGCGAGTGCTGTGGGGAAACCGAGGCACAGAAGGAGTCAATGTCTTGCCTCAGGTTATCCCAGAAGCCTGCACAGAGCAAGCGCCAGATCCCCCGTGCCCTACCCCATTTGCCTGGGTGAGTGATGGTGCACCTGCATGGGCTACTTGCAGGCCCTCCAGTGGTGCCTGCCTGTGCAAATCACACCCACTCATTTGCATGTGCACGCTGGCAATTGGCCCCTCCGCATTAATGGCTCTACTCCAGCAGGTGGAAGTCCCAGAGGCTAGGGTGATACGCACGTTATTACAACACTGAGCTCTAGATCCTACTGATGGGCCTGCCTGGGGCTAGCATGGGGCTAGTGTCAATGGAGCAGGCCTCGCAGGTTCATTCATGGCCATAGGGACATTGTTTATGTTCCCCTTGGCTTAGGGCAGCTGCGACCTGCTTAGTGCAGAAAGGATTTGTTACCATGCATCCATGTGGTCAAACTGCAAGTAAACCAGGGCTAGATCTTTGTGCTTTTGTGGGGTGAGGACATGGGCTGGGAGGGGCTGAATCGTCTTCCTTTGGGGGCATGGGAGTGTGAACTTTGTGGTGTCTGAAGTGCATTTTACACCATCCCCTGGTGCCCGTGTGATGAATGTATGCCCATGTGCTGCGTGGCAGGAACAAAGCTGCAGCAGGGAGCTACCTCCAGCCAGCTCCCTGTTTAGAGCACTGGGAGTTCTGCTAATTAATTCAGCTCACGTGTTCCCACTGAAGGTGCTAAAGGGGCTGATTTACATATTCATGCAATCTGTTTCACCCAGCTGCAGTGCTGTGTGGGCACTCTGTCTCGCTGCTTTCTGGCACTGAGATGCAGCTGAGGGGGAAGAGAACAGGTGCGAACAGCCCAGGGCTGCACGTTCCCAGACCGTGGCTCCATGTTAGCGGCCTGTGCAATGGAGCACGGGGCCGACACCTTCCTTTCTGGGCAAGTGCAAGGCCCTTACCCCCAGAGGAACAGCCTCCCCCTTGTGCAGCAGCTTTCCATGTGTGGGGCTGGGACTGACAAGTTTAGGTCACCTGAGCTCCCTGCCCCCTACATCAGCAAGGCAAAGCTGCTGTGAAGCCACCCCAGACCAAGGGCTGCAGCTGAGCTGACACCCAGGTGCCTCCCCCTAGCGCCCAAAAAGGGAAGCAGCCCTGGTGTGAGATGGGGGGGAACTGCACCCCACAGCTGGGGCAGTCACAGAAATGGCACCTCACCTGCTGCAGCCAGAGCAACAAGCTAAGGTGTGAGCAGGCTCTAGCGTGCAACCTCCAATCCACTGATCCACCCACCCATACTGACGGGTGCTGCAGGGACCAGCCGAGCCCTCCCCTGGTTACAGGATGGACTGAACGAGCCGCCCATGGAGCACATATCCCTCAGGGAGACACCCGCCAGGCGGTATTGATTTGCTGAAGACACACAGCAGAGCTCTTGCATGTAACGAGGCCCCCGGCGCAGCTGGGTAAGTTGATTTCGCAGACCTGCTGCACTCTCACAGGCTACGGCCCTTCCTGGGGTGGGGCTCAAGGGCAGGGGGAGGAGGGATTGTCTGCAAAGGCCTGGCTGGCTCCAGAAACCCTGCTGTGGGACCTGGGGCTAAGGTAGCTGGAGGAACAGACGTGCAGCTGATGGAGGGGAAGGGGCTGTCCCTGCCCCTCGGCTCCTGGGCCTTGCTGCAGCTTTTACCAACAAGGCTGGCGGCACTGCAGCCGCAGCGCAGTTGGAGCTTGGGCAGGAGGGACCCAGGATGTGCGGACTCCTTGTTGTCTGCAGCTGGGGCCAGACCCGGGCCGTTAACAGTTCGACATGGAGCTTGCCAAGCGCTGCCTCCACCCCCCACCCAGCCAGGGAGGGCCAGGGCAGAGCCACATGGGGCTGTCACTGCGTGTGTGCGCCTCAGGCCAGGCTGCCTGCCCCAGGACTAGGCACACTCACCGGCAGGGGACTCGCTGGCTGCATTTTCGTCGTCGGAGTCGGCGAAGACCTCGGCGAGCTCCTGGTCCGACATGTCTGTCAGCTCAGTCAGATCCAGCAGGTCGAAGTGCACCTCCAGGGAGGAGACGCTGCTCAGGGGCTCTGAGGACCAAAGGGGCAGCTCAGGGATCGGGGGTTGGAGTGATGCCCTGCTCCTTTCTCCTGCCCCATGGCAGATCCTGTACCCACCATGTACCCACAACTGGGGAATCTCCCCCTGGAGTCTGCCTAGGGCAATGAGCTGCCTGGGACCAAGACAACCCCTCCTTGACTAGGGAGCAGGGGCGAAGGCACTCCAGTGGGCAGAGCCCTGGCTGGGCCGGGCCGGGCCGGGCCCTAGGGGTGGAAGGGATTTGGCCCTGGGGGGGCAGGGGAAGAAGGACCCTGAGGGGCAGGTCTCTGGCTGGGCCGAGCTGGGTCTCTGGTGGGAGGAGGCCACAGAGGGCAGGCCCCATGCAGGAGAGGAAGGTCGCTGGGGGCAGGCTCCTGGCTGGGTTGAGCCCCATGGCAGGCTCTAGGGAAGGCCCAGCTGGCTGCGCTGCTGTGACGGGGTGGGAGGCTGCCTTGTACTTACGTCTCCGTTCAGCGACCTGCAACAGGCCTGTGTTGGGGATGGGGATCCCGCCTCGCTCCTCAGCAGAGGGGCTGGGGGGCTCCTCCACCAGCCCATGGGCCGGGATGCCAGCGGCTCGCTCCAGCGTTGGGGCCTCTTTCACTCGCTCTATAATCACAAAGCGCTGCTGGTGTTAGACGCTCGGAGACCAAGCCCTGGGCTCTGCCCGCCTCCCCGCCTGTGGAGGGACAAGCCCTCCTCGCCCCCAAACAGCCCCTGCCAGTGGGCAGGCACTAGCATGTCCACCCCAGCACGCTCCTGTCTGGGGGACCTCCATCAGCAAAGGGGAATGGGGAGAGACCCCTCGGCTGGCACCTCTGGCCCCCCCTTCCCTGAGAGCTCGGTGCCTGGCGGGGCCAGGGCTGGCAGGATGGAACCTCTCTCCCTTGGGGCAGTGGCTCCAAGCTGGCCTAGGCTGAATGTGGCCTGAAGCCATACAATGGCCTTGGTGGGGTCTCAGAGCTTGGCATCAGAGTCCCCGCTGGGCCCCTGCCGTGAGGGGGGCCATGGAGGCTGAGCTGCCCACATCCAACCCACTCCCCGCTGCCTGCACCGGTCCTGTTCTGGGGACACAGGGCTTTGCGCCAGGCCCCTGCCCACAGCCCTACGCCCACAGTGCCCAGGGCCTTGGTGGGGCAGCTCCCCTGGGTCACACACGGCTCCCGCTGCCTCTGTCCCTTGCCAGCTCCCCCCCTCAGCTGCCCTTGTGCTGCCAGCCACGGGGATGACGTCCCGCCTGGCTTTCCAAGCCAAGGAAAGCCATTTTGAAACAACAATCCGGGGCAAGAGGCAGGACAGGGTGAGGGGACAAAGACCTCATGGCTCCAGGAGGCTCCAGTCTCTGCCCTCATGCGCACCAGGAGCGATGCAGAGAACGCCAGCGCCGCGCCCAGCTCCGCAGTGATGGGAGAAGAGACCAGCCTGTGAGTGCTGGGGGACGGGCAGTGGAATGGGCTGAAGGTAGAGCACTGGGTAAGACAGGGCGAGAACCCCACCCTGGCTGGGACGGGGGCAGAGGGCCTGTAGTCGCAGGATGCCATGGGGAGGGGTGCCAGGCCCCAGCAGCAGCTGTGTGCCAGTGGCCGGCAGCTCCACATGCCCTGCCCTGCACAGGGACCCTTTGTGTCAGTGACGACAAGCCGAGACCTGGAAGCCAGAGACAAGAAGCCGTTTGTTGTAGGGGCAGCAACGTACAAGGGGGGACTGTGCTGAGCCAGAGCCAGCACTAACTGCTCACCCCTGGGTGTGACTGCTCTGCTGCCCTAGGTGCTGGGCCTGGGGCAGTGTCTGCAGGCATGGAGGGATCAATGTGTGAGACGAGGGGAGGAGAGCTGGCTGGGTGTGGGGCTCTAATAGCATGGGGGAGAGGGGGTCGGTCTCTGTGGGTGTTAGAGCCAGTGTGTATCTATGCAGTTCAGGGAGGGGATCTTTGTAGCAGCCTCGCCCAGTGACTAATTAAAGGCCTGGGTTGTGAGAGGCCATGCCCTGCTGGGGCAGAACACAAGGGGCTAACATCTCCCAGCAGTGGGAACAGCTCCATGTCCATGTTCAGGGGTGTGTTTCTCCCTAGCCTGTCTCTCTGTGCAAACAGATCCCCCGGTAGCAGCCTGCCCTGGGACGCCCCAGGTTACCCACCCCTGGTGATTAGCCAGAGGGTCCAGGGGTTAATCTTTTGCTCTCTATCTTGAGCCATCTGCCCCACCCTTTTTTTAGGGGAGGATGGTGCGTTCCCTGCATCCCTAGCAGTGCCCCACAGGGCCAAGCCACTGCCCTCTTTTCCTCCAGTAAAATCCCACTGGCTGGAGTGCGGCAATCTGCTGGGGCCAGCGGGCAAATAGCCCCACAGCTCCCTCGACCAAGCGACGCCCTATCCCTTCCGGGGACGCCCACCCACTGATGTCAGGGAGCAGCGAGGGCTCCAGCATGAAAGTGGAGCTGCTGCCTGGGAGCAGGGGCAATACTTCAGGGCAGCTCCGGGTTTGAATAATTGGCACAGATGTACCTGAGCCAGCGTCTCCCCCGACACGCCCCAGCGCAGACCCCAGCGGGAGGGAGAGCGGAGCCAGGCCTGTGGTGTGGCAGGAGCCCTGGTCACCATCAGCATGCCTTGCACTCAGCCTGCGCCCAGGACTCCCACCTACATGGGGACTTGCGCAGCCCCGGCACAGTCTGGTGCAGGCAGAGCTGTCAGACGGGTCCAGGGGGTGACGGCACAGCACAGAGGCGCGGCTTTCCCTGCCACCCCCAGCATGGCGCTAAGAGCACACGAGCCCCGCAGGAACAAGAGGACGGCAGGGAGCCAGCCAGGCCAGCAGCCTCCCCACGGAGCCAGCGGGAGGTGAACAGCGGCCCCCTGGAAACAGCCCCAGGACCTGCCCGTGTGGGGACAGGAGCCATGCGGCCAGGGGCATATGGAAGGGGAGGGGCAGCATATGGGGGGACAGGTCACGCGCTGGCCATGGCCACGTGGAGGGGGAGGGCCTGCACTGTGCTCTGCGGGCAGCCACGTGGCTGTGGAGTGGTCTGGTGGGCTGCCTGGTGAATGGGGCTGGGAGGGGGCGCAGGCCTTTGTGTGTCCTGGGGCTGGAGAAAGGGGCCAGGAAGGGGTTGTTGTGTAAGGGGTTTTTTCTCTGCCTGTTTTCCCATTGGGCATTCAGCTGGGAGCCAGGGGCTGGGCACAGCTGGTGGCACCAGGGACAGCGGGGTAATGGGAGGGAAGTAATCAGACTCTTTGTGTTTGTTAATCCCTCTTTGACTCAACCTCGGGGGAAAAAACTGTTGATGTGAAAGGTTCACCTGGAGGAGATTGACCAGCCACCTCCCTGAGACCTCCAGCCAGTCCCTGGAGCAGCAGACGCGGATCCCCTGCCAGCAGCGCTGGAGGCTGCAATCGGGATCGGGTTCCCTTACGCTGGGCACTCGAGCTGCCCTTGTTAACCGGCAGGGGACACGCTCACCAGAGGAACCTGCCAGGCCCCTCTGACCACCACACAGCAGCAAACAGGCCCACATGCCCCCTTGTCAGCCGCAAGGGAGGAGAGCCAGCTCCCTCTGCTTGCACCATGTGACGCTGCACTGGGCCCAGGGGCTGCGGACATCTCTCTGGGGTGGCCCTAGGACCCCCAGCCTGCAGGGCTGAACCACAGGTCCAAGCTGCTTGTGGGATAAATAACCCTTTCGTTAGCAATGCGGGGCAGCTTCCGTTCAGCCTCCTCTGGGCAAGGGCTGTAGGAGCCCACGTCAACGGGGAGGGCGGCATGCTCCTGCGATACTGGTCCCATGCACCAGCGCCATGGCTGGCACACGTGGGCAGTGTGCTACCTGCCCAGCTCAGACCACACAGCTCGGCAGCTCCTTCCTGGCAAGGAGACCTGGCGCGGAAGGAGATGGACCCCCCGGACAGGAGTTCAGAGCATGCGCCCCGGCTGAGGAGCTCCATGTGCCCTGGGGAGCAGGGTCCTGCTGTGCTAGCGACCAGCCCTAGATCGCTGGGTTCTGGAGCTCAGCATAAGGAGCAGCCCCGACACCCCACCTGCAGCATCCAAGACCCCAGCCAGCCTCCGGAGCATCTGTGAGCCGCCTCCTCACCCGCAACGTTCAGGGGAACAGGCCACACTTCAGGAGCCGGGGATGAGCGTAGAGGAGCCTGTCACTGACACAGCTTCAGCCATCAACTGTCTCCAGGTCAGTGCCTCATTGAGAGGCAGTAACCCCGATTAAACGCAGGCAGGGCCGCTCCGCTCTCTTCTGCTGGCTCCTGCCACAGGCACGTGTCTCTCCCGGAGGAGACGCTCACCGCAGGGACCGCCCGGCCCAGGCCGTGCAAGCCTCCTGCGCCCCACAGCCGGCCTGGCCAGCAGCCGCCTCCCCAGCCGGCCAGTGTAGCTAGTGCAAACCCGCCGCACCTCGTCCTGCTCCGGCCTGCACCCGCGGCGCAGGGCCATCGCGCCCCGTCCACACCTGCGCCCGCCGCGCAGGGCCATCGCGCCCCGTCCACACCTGCGCCCGCCGCTTCCCGCGGAGGACACCGGCCGTGCTTGTAGCGAGCTGGGAGCTAGGCCGAGACTCGTGTTAGCTGCGCCACCATCAGCCTTTAGCTCCGTTCCCCAGTGAACGGCTGGGGCCTCGATCCAGCAGGGCCCTGGCCACGGCTCTAGAAAGCACGTCCGCCCCGCACCTCTCCTGCCACCAGGGCCCCTGGCCGCAGCCCTTGCGCGGGCCCGCATCGATCCCCTTTGCTGACTCATGTCGAACCGCAGAGCAGCTGGCTCGGGGAGGATGCGCCCGGCGAGCCCGGTGCTCCCCACCAGCCCCTCCCCCCTTGCCCTGCCTCGCCTCGTCTAGGCCCGGCGGAGCCCGGGGCCCCCTGCCCCCGCGGGGCTCGGGCTGGCACCTGGGGAAGGGACCGGGCCGGGCCGGGCCAGTCGGTGGCTCCCGGGGAGCCTGGGCCGCACGGGGCCCAGCCGGGACCCCGCGCCATGCACAGGTGTGGGCGCCCCGCACCCCGCCGCGCGCGAGCCCCAGGCGCGCGCCCGCACCCGCAGGTGCCCCACCCGCACGGCCCCACGCACGCCCGGCGCA